>JAODTR010091100.1:0-13975 GCA_025399935.1 Amblyopsis rosae | reverse complement strand
ACACACACACACAAACACACACACACACACACACACACACACACACACACACACACACACACACACACACACACACAAGTGCACACACACCATGGCGCACACACATCCATTAGCGATTGGCACTGACTGACCCAGCAGTCACCTGACCAGACTTAACTAATGTAATCATTCAGCTCCTGCCAGAGCATGCATGGCTCTGTGCCTCCATATATTTTACGTCTTCCCACCACTCGAGCTCCCTTCGTCTTCAATCACTCCCTTTATCTGTGCAATTTACCGGTCCCTGTTTTCATGTCCGCCCGCTCCCCTATCCTGTTTGACTCTCTCCCATTGTATCCGCCCTCTCTTCATCAGCGATCCAACCCCTTTTTAACTGATTGATGTTTATCAGCAATTGAGATGTGATTTATGGGCGGCAATGGTACATTCAGGGTTGAAGGCCTGGAATTTAACTCTCATAATGTAATTGGCCCACGCTTGCCAGAGCCCTCGTTGCTTGTTGACAGATGTTTAGCAGACAGGGGATCATACAGTCACACACAGCTACGTTTTAGACAAGCAGACGTGCGCAAATGGAGTGTTGTGAAACACACCCGCAACATATATGTACAGATGCATAGTAGGCAATATCCAGCTCTCTCACACACACACAGACGTTACTGCTGATTTGCAGTGTCTTAAAGTGTGCTCCTATGGGGAAGTGTGGCTAATTCTGTCTAATAGCATGGCTACCCTTCACGTTTCCCCAGGGTCTTGGTAATCAATTATCACCAGTTTATAACCCCCCAACTGCCTCCACCACAGAGACTGACAGCCTGATGGAGCATTTTATTATTATGTGTCCCTGCTACTACTGACGTACATATATCAGAGTTAACGCAGGTACCGGGGAAGTTTAATAAGCACTTTTATTTTGCCATACGCACACTGCTGTTATTCGCTACACGTTTACAGTAGATGCATTTGCTGAGCAATGGGAAAACAAATACATGTGTAATGTGTTTCGAATGTCATGATGTCATGTATTGTCAACGCTTTCTAATCAGAAAGACCATTGAAGAAGTCTGGACAACACTACGGCCAGGGCAGATAGAAAAGAGACTTTTGGATGGGTGGGGGCTTGACTGGAAGACCCACTGCTCCATGCAAGTCACTGAGGAGATCCACAGATGTCACAATAACATTGCCCATTATTTCTCTCTGGGTGGTTAATGGGTATTTGGAGGATTTTACATGAATTCCCAAGTACCTGCAGTACGTTCAGTGTGAGGACACTAAGGTATTTCCTTAGCAAACTGCTACAGGCCATGCATGGTCGATTTAGCTGAATAGGTGTTTATGGTGTTCTTGTTGCCTTTTCAGAAATGTGCTCTGCTGCTTGGCCACTGGGAAAATGCAGAAATTCTGAAAATTGTAATAAACTGATATTATATAAATATGTTGACAAATACAATGACATTGCAAGGTTAATTTACTGTGTGAATACATGCTTATGGATTGTGAACATTGACCTCTCACAGAAAACGTTTGTTGCTTAAATGAATGAAAAGAATGCAAAGAATACTGGCTCGGTTAGACTAAAGCTATTCTTTGATTATGGACTGTGTTGAGTTTTGTTTTTGGTTGCTTTTTCAGGACAATATAAAATTAACCTGGCATCTGTCAGTGATAATTCTAGGCTACACTAAAATATAATTTTAATATTTGTAGTTAAGTCCTATTAGAGACATAACATTAACTGTACCGGATTCTGTGCAAACCAGGATCTTGTGTATTGTTTGTGGTATCACGAATGGTTGGAAAGGTTATCAAAGCTGGAATTACTCTCAGCAGTTTACTAATAGCTTTTAAGAGTGAACTCCTAGCTAGCAATTCCTAGTGGCAAAAAGAAAATGCAGAGCCCCAGATATTAAACTAAACATGGGGAAATCACCACGTTCTAAATAATAATAATAATAATAATAATAATAATAATAATAACTAACAAATCACCAGGGACATATTCCAAGATGTCCTGTTCTCACGAGGTTGCTGTCTGTTATTTCAACTGGAGGCTTTGTCTTTGTGTCTGAGAGTGGCGTGCGTGATCTGACAACTGAAGAGAATGCGCAGGCTTTGCAGGGGGAGGAAGAGAGAGAGAGAGAGAGCGTGAGAGAGGAATTAGCGTGCAAAAGCTGCGATGAGAGGAAGGCTTTCCTCAAAAACTCAGGGCCCTTGTCACGTATGAGGGGCCCCTTGCTGAAACTCAGGCCAACATTATAAACAGTATGAATGTGTTGCTGCCCCCCATCCCACACACAAACACTATGTATCCACATTCTTCTGTGAGTAATTTGACTAAAACACTCTCGTGTTTGAGTGCCTTTTACAATGACCACAAATGACTTGTCAGTGGCTTAGTGCGCAATCACTAGCCCGATTTGACACCAGGGACACATTTCAGCACAACAGCTTCTTCTTCTTCTTCTTCTTTTTATTATTTCTCTCCCTCTCTCGCTCTCTCTTACTTTCTCTCTTTCTCTTACTTTCAGAGTCCTTGAGACAGTGCGTGGAGGACTGTGTTATCTTTTGCTGAGCGGGAAAGAGGCTGAGATGCTACATTCTCACGTACCTGCCCACTTTGGAGATAGAGGTTAGTGCGTGCGTGTGCGTGTGTGTGTGCGCTTGCGTGCATATCTTTCTAATTTAAAGATTGCAAGTGAGTCTTTCCTTTGAGTATCTCCAAGGGTGAGTGTGCGCGAGAGGGAAGGCGCGCACACAAGATAATTCATTCTTCTACAGTGGGGGAAAGTGTCATAACAAATTAAATTCACCAGAGGAGAGAAAACTCCTGGGCTCAATTTAAACTCAATCCTCAACCCATGAAGGGATATGTAAATATATGCACTGCACCAAAATATTAGTGAATGCTACATGCCTTCATCTAAATAATAATATATATAATATGCATACCTCGTCTGAATGCTCAAATTCATGACAGAAAAACTACTATTGTAATTTCCATTGAGTTAACTGATTTAATTGATTTAATCAGTGGTTTCACTGATTTAAGGGGCTATTAGTACTGATTTGAACACAGCTAGTATTAGCTAAAAAAAAGTTTCTACTAAATATAAATGGAAATAAGTAAATAGAACTTTATTGCATGTTAATATGCTGATGGAATTATCTCCTTGTGTTTCCATTTCAGATGAGAGAATCCATTATTACAATATGCTGCTTTCCTTTGCTCATATTGCAGGCATTGACTTTTTCTACTAAAATAAAACTGACAAATAAAGGAATTGCTTTTTCTTTCAGAAATGTAATGTTTAATGATGTGAATTCTCTAAATACAAATGTAAATATATAATGACAAAATTGCTTCGCTTGATATTATTAAGTATAATTGTTCAACAACTGCCCCCTTGAGGGATGGGATAAATGCAGATAACACATTTAGCTGTATGTGTAAAAGACAATAAAAGCACCTTTACCTTACAATGGGACCCATTTAGAAGAAAGTGATGTTTATTTGGCACAAACAGGTGTGGGAGAAGAAATACTTTCATGGACCAATCATTTGCTGCATAATGTTCACACTCACACTGAGTTTCAAGTCAAAGCAACAATGATTCTGTATCAGCTTTGGGGCCCCTTAACAAAGACGTCATTTAAATATCTATTTGAAAGAGTTTCATCACAGACAGGCGGTTTCTAGCAGGGCAGACAGTAACAGTGTAGTAATGGCCATGTTTGAAAGGCTATCTTTGGCTCAGCAGTCTAAATGGGGGAACTTCTAGCCTCTCCTCCTCCGGTTAAAAACGACAAGCTCTAATGTAATTTCCTCATTATCTACTTGTTGTGCAATGCCTGGCTGTGAATATACAATATAGCAGAGCCTTGAATCATCGGCGTATCATGATTTCCTAATGACTCCAACGGCTCTCCGTGCTTCTATCTCCATTAATGGAGCTGCTGTGTGCCGATAACACATGGCAGCTTTCACAATGCTGAAACCATAAATCTCCATAAAGGTGGGGAAAAGTGCTACACAACTAATGTATCTCTGCATGCATATCGCACATGCGCGCACACACAAACTCTATTTCTATTTTTCACATGCCCTTGTATCAGGCAACCTTCTGCAGTATGTTAATTGGTAATCATACATTAAGATACCAGTCACAGCTTAATGTCTATTTGCTATAATTAATGCAGTTAAATTAGAAGAATAGTCTGTGTGTGTGTGTGTGTGTGTTTGTGTGAGTGTGTGTTTGTGTGTGCTTTGTGCCTGTCAGAGTGTATTATTTACCTCTTCATCAGCCAACATGACTGACAGCAATGCTTTGTTTATTCTCTTGGAAAGAAAGAGCACTGGATTCATAGTTTTAGACAGCTAAGGTGGTGATTATGATAGGCATGATTAGATTAAATAAAAAGGTAGGAAGTTGAAAAGAAAAAGTGAAAGAAAGTATTAAGTGTCAAGTAATGTTTGGCGTACTAAGTCAAGTAATGCAGGGATAAGCCTAATCTCCACAGTGAAGGTATAGCGGTGGACCTGCTTCATTTATTTTATTCCAAATACCCTTGAGTTTTGGAAAGATACGTTGGCATAATGGACTTCACAATCGGTCTCCACTGCAAGAAGGAAAAGAGCGAGTCACGGTAGGATCTTTCAGCAGGACAGTGATCCAAAGCGTACCACTCGAGCCACAAAGAAACAGTTCACTGACCACTGAATCTAGCTTTTTCAGTGGTCAGTCCTCTCACCTATATCACATTTAAACCTTGTGACATCACTGAAGAGTACAGTGGAAGTCTGAAGCATGTGGAGAGTTTCTATGTGAAAGTTCATGTATGAGTACGAGTTTTTCTTCCATTCTCTGCAACACCACTTTCATATGTTGCTCCTGCCTACGTCACATACTGTACAGTACAACTGTTATCTCATTGGTTGCACTTTGAAAGGTCAGCGGCAACCAAGGTCCGAGTTGCAATCAAATGTGAGCGCAGCACAAAGTACAGAAAGTGGCTTTTCATTGCCCTTCCCATAGGAAAACATCACGTGTTAAGGGCTTATTGCATGTATGCACAGTACACCTGCCCCTCAGTGCTCTTGTCTGTCAACAGTATTATAACTAAGGAGTTCCACTAACTGATTCATTTTTTATATTTGTTTTTTTCTCCTTCAATTATTTCGGTCATATGTTCAGTCTCTGAACAAGATGATAAACGTCATTTTTTCACTGCCTTTTTTACTCATCTTTACCAATGGTGCCAATATTTCTGGAGGAAATGGCGCAGGTGTGCAGAATTGTGTTATTGAAGTGTTACATTTAGAATATAATTATGTTTTGGATTACAACTTAAAATATACACAGTATACCTTAATTAAAATAAAGCCTACAACTGCAACTGCCTCACTCAGATTGAGCGGCAGAAGCTTCTGCACTTCCAGACCTGGTTGCCAAGTGGATGACACATATATCTCCTTCCTTATAGTACAGCTCTCACAAAGCATGTAATTCAGGAGCGATGTTTAGTAGACATCTTAGTAAAAACTCAGTAGCTTTTATTTACCTCGATTAGTCCATGTGATGATGTTTGGGATATAGATTTATTTGATTAAATCTTTTTTTATTATTTCTCTAAAATATACATCTTAAAAGGTAGTCAGTGTGTACTGCAGATAACATTTTCCACATTTTTGTGGTGCGCTTTGCCCTTGCCAAAGTAATCGTGCAGCAGCTGCTACTGGTCTGAAAATCATTATTTCTGTTTAGATGTTTTGAATAAAGTGATTACTCTCTATTAGTATGGTTGATGCTCTGGTATAGTTAATTCAGAAAAATATTTAATCCTGAGCTTAGTTTCAGATAGGAGGTGGCATTGGAATGCCACAACCAGAATGTTTTAAAGAGATAATTTCTAACTTTTCCCATTAATAATCAAACAATTAAAGCCTTTTTGCTTTCAATTCTGATGAATTTCTTGTGGCTTGGTGCAATGTGCTTCTCCAGTGAAACAAAAAACATTTTGTGTCAACTACCACTAAACTAGCTCTTTGTTTAATTGCTGGCGATCATTTTCAAATGCATAATTTGTTACATGATTGACTTGGCTGTTCTTGACTGTGAGGAGCTCTCTTGTTTATTTACAATGTATTCCTACAAAAAGCTCCATGATAATTACACCTCACTTATGCATTGAGAGAACTGGCTAGTTCTCGAAGGGTCCCTGGGTCAACAAGATGTGAATAACTGCTTTAACCCACCATGCACCAAGAGCATGCAATGGGTTTAAGGGGGTTTTCAATTGACACATTATAGCAGATAAAAAAAAAAATGTAATGAAAATAAATATAACTGATTAAGGTCCAGAGGTCTGTGAATATTTTGAGTGAGGTTGCCATAGTAGACAACATTGACTGTTGAACAGCTAGACAACACAGGTAATTTATGTATTTATTCCTGTAAATACAGTACAGTATGTCTTCTTGTCAATTTATTTATTTACATTTTGACCTGACATTGTTTAGTTTGTGTGGCTTCCCGTTAATAAAAGTTAAATTAAACCAGTATATAATGCACTAGATAGATAGATAGATAGATAGATAGATAGATATATAGATAGATAGATAGAGTATATCTATATATTGTATCCTAATACAAACCTGGGCAGACAGCAGGCAATGAGAGGGGCTGAAGATGGGAAAGGCTTTGGCTGATGGCTCTTTGAAGTGTTGATAGTGGCAGGTGCCTATTGAACAAACTGAAGCGTGTGCACAGGCCTGCTCGCTGGAGCCGTGCACACGCCGGACCGCCTCATCTGTCAACATTGGAAACACACACTTTTGACAGTCAAAGGCTGCCAATTGACAGCTAGGACATGCTTCCTTGACATCAATGTATGTGTGCGCGTGCATGTGTATGTATATCTGCGAACTGTAGGTGGGTTTGTGTGTGTGTGTGTGTGTGTGTGTGTGTGCATATATCTTTATGGGTACTATAGGGAGTTAGGGGTCACATCAAAAAAACCCTGTCTGTGACTCTCTCACACACACGCACATAAGGACTGTCCCACACTAACATGTATTGCGTATGTATTTGACTGTTTCAAGATTTGTGATGACCCATGTCAGAAAGCCTGCCCCAAAAGCTATTACAAGGGCAGATTTGCATATTGCGGTTGTGTAAGTGTGTATGCATGTGTGTGTGTAATTGACTGTCTTTCGCCCAGAGCTGTCAGCAGGGTCTGCTGTAATAAACCAGCAAGGTTTGACACCTGTCTTTCACCTGCTTGATGTTGTGTTAAATGCACACAAGCATGAGTCATCAGTATGCAAGATATACCTATCGTTGCTCACCCTCACTAACACATTCTCCCCCCTCTCTCTCTCTCTCTCTCTCTCTCTCTCTCTCTCTCTCTCTCTCTCTCTGTATTGCCTTCTATTGATCGCCGTATAAGAAAGGGACACAACAGAATATAAATGCAGAATGAGAGAGAATTATATGTGCGTATGTGTGTGTGCGTGGCATTGCCCCGGGGCTCGAGCATCAGTCCTGCCTAGGGAATTCCCCTTAAGGGCTGCACAGGCAAAAGGAAGCTCATCACTTGCATTGCTCATCTTGGCATCACAAAGGGAGCCAATGCGTCGTGATTGGCAGGATGTTTAAAAGGTGGAGTCAGCGATGTTGGAGATAGATTGTTTATGTTTGAACACAAAAAAAAAAAACACTTCTCCCTTCAATACCATAGCGTGCTCATTCAGAAGCTCCGCCCCCCACATTGGAAACACATTGGGAAGGTTAGTGTTGTGTGGTGAAACAGAGTCTACAACTCAATTAATGCAAAATCATACATAAAGTAATTTCCATAATATGTTTGTTTTTGCACAAATTATCTTGGTCCATTTCGTTCAAAAATATGGAAAGGCAGGGAGAGCAGAAAAAGACCCCCCATAGGGTACAGACAATAGCAAGCAACAATGACAAGAGACATTGACCAAGACAGATATAAAGGAGAATGTTTGGGAGGTGGTGGTGGGTGCAAACAGGCTTGCAGAGGAAGCCTCAGGAAAGGGCAGTCTTAGCCAGCTTAAACACAGATGATTTGGCCAACGCATGTATAGCAGCAATCAGCTGGTCTGTAAACTGGTTTAGATCATCTGATAAATAATATATAGGTTAAAATTGACTTCATGGCCTGCCATAATGCTCAATAGAAATGTCTTAATAATAACAATGCAATAATAAATATACAACAAATGCAATAATAAATGTACAAAAGTATACTTTTGGACCAGTTTAGGTCCAATTCTTCGTTTTGACAATTTAGAAATAACCGCTGACATTATGACTACATTATTTACTAGACTTTTCAGATAATTCAGACAATGATTCAAAACATTTTGTCAGATGTTTTTGAAAATGTTGTAGATAATTTGGAAATAAATTACACATTAATTTAAAAAAACACACACCAGCACACTGTACAGTACTGCCCATACTTTCACACATTCAGCCTGATATCTGTGCTCTTGCTGAATTCAAACACAAGTACATAGGTGCTCTTGTGGGCACTTACACAGACGAGAACGGCATTACTATCAACTGAGATGGACAGGAAAACACAGCATTGACAGGCCAGACCATTGTAGCAAGTGTTGTTTTAAACACGCAGTTTTTGTTGGCTGTGCTGTGAGCTCTGATCACATTAACCGTTTTAGTCTAGTACTTCTGTAGTTCTTCTGTTGTGTTGTCGTTTGCAGTAGCAACAACTTACATGAACAACGGTGCAAATTTAATAATGCATATAATAACGCATTGGCAACAAACAGAAATGTCACAGAAGAATGAGGACATCACATTGCTCCGGCCGTTTGGCATTAGAATGTATTGATTTCTCCACTTGCCAACAGCTTGTTAGCAACCAATCAATCAGTCCCCAATCCCCATTATCGCATATATAAAGAAATGCTTGGTAACTAAAAAATATATTTATTGTATATTGTAAGACTAAAAGCCTTGTACTGTATGCTACCAGTACATAACAAATACTCTGTAAGTTAAAGTAACCAGCTCCGTCAACCACCGATTACTAGCTTTGATGAAAGATGAAAAACAAAAGTGCCATAGGACTGAATCCAAGCTGTGTTTGTCACAGAGCCAAACAGTCTGTGGTGCCTGTTGTGGTTGTTATAGTATTCATCACTATCCTCAGTACGGATAAATAGCCTCCATACATGTATCTCATTTGGTTAAAGCAACAACGTGACTTGTTTGTGCTACGAGGAAAACGTAGTCATTGTTCAATTAATATTCTTCATTTTACTTGAGTTTGTAAACACATTAAATAGACGCCTATAATGGATGTTTTAGAACATTGGTTTGGTTATCTCTTTATTTTCACTGTTGGAGTCAATTTTCACAAATGCCGCACTCCTCATTTTTGAGTTTAAAATCCCCTTCTGCATGCAAAGTAGAAAGCAAGTCACTCTGTAATAGTACAAATTTAATTAATACTTTATGAATTAGAAGATAATTATCAAACCATTCTGTCAAAGAGAAAATAACTCCGGAAAATCTCCAGAACAGAATGACATGGTTCATTGGTAATTGGTAGATTATCAAAATAATTTTCAACATTGACGACAAAAACATTTGCACAATGTTTAAATACGATAAAGAGGGAAATTTGCCATTCTTGTTTGTGTGTGTGTGTCTTAGAAATGGAAATTGGGTTTTACCCTTGCTTTATACGTAGAGTAAAAAAGTAGCTCTATGTATGTCAGACAGTCTATTCATTTTCATCTATGCAAGCTTTTCTGTGGTTTTTGAACAGTGCCAAATGTTAATTTGAAACTCTCCTGGATGAATCCTCAGTACAAATGTTAGTAGTAGGTTGGAGAAACATAATTGAAAAAAGATAAAAGTTACTGTATAAGGAGTCAGGAAGCAAGAACACAGAATTCTGTTCTCTCACCATTAGCCGAGAGCATCTGAAATGTGTGAAACATAGTAATTATTGAGCTAGCTGTGTATCAAGAACATGAAATATAAAAGTGGCTTCAAAGTAACAGGGGAAATACTGTACAGCAACAGACAACACACAGATAATGCAATGGCATCCATCATGTTGCAAGACAAAAGGCAAGACAAAAAGGCAAAATAGTATGTATATGTACAGATTCAGTCATAGGCGCGGGAAGGAGGGTGTGAGGGCGCTGCAGCACCCCCAACGTTTGACGGGCTGGAGCTGTGCAAAGTCGTATAGGCCCCATGTCCACAAAGGGCTTTGCCTCTTTTATCAATTGATCCCAATGAAGATATAGCTTTTTTGTGTGGCCGATCGCTTCTATATGAAAATAGCTTTTTGTTCAGGCAACCAATCAGATCGTGAGCTGTATGTCGACATCTCACTAACAGGCCCATGGAAATAAAATTGCATGTGTATGAGCATATATTGTTAACCTTGAATGTTTCTAGGGTTTTTATCACCATACAGAAATTGTTTTAGCTGGCGTATGTTAATGTCGTCATTCAATACATTGTCATAGAAACAAAACCAGTGCGCAGTGCTTTTTAATGAAGCACTGGGATGAAGTGCTCCCCAGCACCCTGCCAGCACTAAACTGTGGACACGGGGCTATGTTTTATTCAGATAGTAGTAGGCTATTTCTTCGTAATAAGTAGCAATAATATGGGCTACAGTAAAACACATATGTTTATCAAAAGATTGAAATCGCATCGCTTTCATTATAAACAATATTTATTAAAACAAAATTCACAGATTTTCAGACCCCTAAGTGAAATTGTCTTCCCACACCACTGGATTCAATGATTATGTAGATACAGTATATATCCAAAAGAATGAAAAATATATGTTCCATGTTCTCTGTATGCCTTTGTGTACATTGCATTTTTAGGATTGGCTACAGTCCATGCTTTTCTCAATATTTAGTTGTCACATTTGCACACATTTTTTCACTCTACAACAGAGATCAAATTCCCCTGAGTTCTATTTCATTCTATCTGGCCACCAGAGGTGGTGCTTTTAACATTAGATATCTCCATCTCACATATGCGAGGAATTATAGCAACAAAGTCACATGTGACATGGGATGATGACTATAAAAGCCCTTGTCATTTTATAATCTGGTCATTCGCAATCCTCTCACCCAGGCAGTCAGCCATAGTTCATAGAACTGCAGTTACAGACACAACTCTTGTTTTAGCTTCGCTTCTCTCACACCTGAATGATGTTTAGTTGATTAGCCCTCTCCATGTTCACCTGTGCTTACTTCACATCACATTGTCTATCCTTCACAACCTTTCCTCCCTCGTAAAGTCTTGTTTTGGTTTGACCTGCGAGATGTGATGTTGGCGATATCCTCTTGCTTAGTGTGTTTGAGTTGTAGCATTGTGCATGTTCTTAAAGAGCCTAATAACTGCATTAAAATGACCCTGAGTTTGCATCCACCTTGGTGTCCTGCTCCCTGCTAATGAAAATACTGAGTTCACTTTATCAAAGCTCTTCCTTCACACAGCCAGTCTATGTGGACAAAAATGTGAATCTTTTTATTATTGCTTCGACACAAAATGCATTCACTGACTATGTCTCTAGATGTCAACTATTTTCTCATTCACACGCAACCACCAACAAATCTCTGTATCTATACAGCAAATTAATGAACATTTAAAAAAAACTTCAAAACGGTTAATATATTTTACAATAATATCGTACATTTTGTGAATTGGTTATGTTAATCAGTATTCTATAATGTAAGAAGATGTTACCTTTGTTTTATAATGCACAAAACAAAAGTATTTTACAATGAACACTAATTTAAAAAAGACAAAAGGAAAAATAGCACAAAATGATTTACAAGTTTGACATACAATTATAGCTTTAATGCTACTGTTGTTCATGTTTTCAGGTCATTGTACTATGAGTACCAAGTGTTCTTTTAAGGAGAAAACTATTGCAGCTGTTTTGATAAAAATAGAAAACCTTGAGGTGTGTAGCGTGGGCATGGAATTAACTGCCAACATGTGTGTTGGTACGGACAACTGTGTGAAGAGACGTAGATTCAGTATTGGATAATGCATGTTAGTTCAAATCTGTATTATGAAGCTGTTGTTATTCATGTGTTGGCTATGTGTTTGTACTGTAGGAAGTGCAGCCACAAACAAATGATTTTCCTTAAATCCAATGGTCTGTACAAAACCAATAGTGACACCTACTTCAAAACAAGCCTCATTTTCTTTAGCGTATGTGTTAGCGTTTGCTTAACTGACAGGCCCGGTTCTAGTGAAAATACATATTCAGCATTTTTCTCTTTTTTGCTACTGTTCCTCCATTTTATGGAGTTATGAGATAGGACAACTCTAGCCTCTGGCGATACACTCAGCAAGCTACATCTGCGTGTGTGAAAGATACAGTATATTTTTGTGTATGTATTGAATATGTATGTGTGTTTGTGCCATGAGTTGTGTATGTGTGTCTGCTACGTCAGTGGATTCATGTGTGTACCTATCACACTTCTAGAATCCATAGAGACGCAAGAGGGAGGAGCTTATGTCAGTACAACACTGCCCTCCTCCTCTCCCCACGCCATCCATTCTTTAATCCCCATAATGCTTTTCTGCACACTGAACAGAAGGCCTGTTCTCCCTCTGACCCCGCTCACTTAGTCTCCCGAAATGCACATGCACACACATGCATACGCACACACACACAAGCACACGTACACACACACACACACATGCACACACAGACACTTGCATGTGCGCAAACAGACACACAGACACACACACACATACACACACACTACCACTTAGAGCCAAGGGGCTCTATCTATTAAAGGTCTATCCATCATCACATATAATTTTAATAGGGTGAAAAAATCTGCTTACACTAGTTAAATGAGGAATCTCTAAAGCGTTTGTGCACTCAGCCAAGCCTACTTAGGAACCCCTGCACACACACACACACACACACACACACACCTACACACACACACACACACATGCATGCTCTCATGCGCAAGCTACATGAGCCATAATTAGCTGAGCGATGCTAACAACTTTCTCTGTGTGGGTGTGTTAGTGTGTGTGTGTGGGTGTGCGATAACCCTGACGTGCAGTTCCCAGAGGCCATATGTATTATAGTTGCATTCAGTGCATTTTGATTCATGTAAAACCTTTTCTTCATTATCTGTTGCCTTTATTTGCCTCATTTCCTCTACATTATACTCTGTGCTCTCAAAGACAGAACAGGATCTGTCAGATTTGAAGGCAAGGGATTTCTGTTACAAATGCTAGCTAATATGATGTTTCAAGAACCTTGAAATTACATGGGCTGGGCTCCCAGCCAGAAGGTCGTAGGTTCGAAACCTGGTGTTGACCTACCTGTAAACATCCTTGAGCAAGATGCCTAACCCCCACCGCTCCCGGTGGTTGATTGCACCTTGCATGGCAGCAATCATAACCGGTGTATGAATGGGTTAATGGGTGAATGTGAGGCAAAATACTGTAAAGCACTATATAAATGCCTACATTTACATAACTTGTCAATTATAACTGAAAACTGGTTATGTCACTCTTAACATTCAAAATCAAATGTAACTGCTAAGAGGTAGGTCATTTAGCACAGCAGACAATTTTCTTCAAAGGGACCAGCTCTTTACTCTTGCAAGGATCTTGGAGGGGGCCTGGGAGTATGCCCTTCCGGTCTACATGTGTTTTGTGGATATAGAGAAGGCATATGACCGGGTCCCCCGGGAGATACTGTGTGAGGTGCTGCAGGAGTATGGGGTGAGGGGGTCCCTTTTAAGGGCAATCCAATCCCTGTACGCCAAAAGCGTGAGCTGTGTACGGATTCTCGGCAGTAAGTCGGATTCGTTCCATGTGGGAGTTGGTCTCCGCCAGGGCTGCGCTTTATCACCAATCCTGTTTGTGATATTCATGGACAGGATATCGAGGCGTAGTCG
>JAODTR010091089.1:0-13975 GCA_025399935.1 Amblyopsis rosae | reverse complement strand
GCACTCCATCGGTTTCCTGCTGAGAACCATGGCCTCAGATTTTGCGGTACTAATCCTCATCCCAGCCGCTTCACACTGTAATATATATGTATCAGAATATGTCCTTTCATAACACATCTTAGATTCATATGCTTACTCAAACTACTAGTACAGTTGATGTAGATTAGATCAGAGGTCTTCAACACTAAGGACCCCTATCATATGATAGAAAATATTTTGTTGCTTGGCCAGCAATGTGTAGAGCGGCCTATAGTTCCATGTATAAAAGTAGGCCACTACCTAAATAATTATTGACATATTAGCATAGTTTGTATTTATGTATTTGTATTTTCTGATATTTGTATTTGGGATAATTTGGAAGACCCCCCTGCAGTACCTCTGAGAACCCTATAGGGGTCCCGGACCCCCTGTTGAAGACCTCTGGATTACATTGTATGAATCTGTTTTATGTGGTAATGTTGATTATTCTATTCTGTGACTCCAGTATACGGTACATGGTATTTTCATAGTGCAGTAAACTTTATTGTCTGAGGAAATTCCCTTTGTCCACAAAGTTCTCTCTATCACACGTGTGTGTGTGTGTGTGTGTGTGTGTGTGTTGGGGGAGGGGGAGGGGGATACAAACGCATTCCCTATCATCCCTACAGTGTTGTTTGGGTTCTCGGCATAGTGGCCTAATTGTTAGTAATACAGTATATTAATATACTAAATATAAACTTAAACACTTATATTTTTTATTTACCCAATTATTTTAATTTTGTTTACAAAAAGATATGCAATATGTGCAAAGTACATAATGTAGATTACATTTATTTATTTTGTTTACCGACTATATTTTGTTTATGAACATATTGATCCTGTTGTGTGCCATAGTTATCCATGACACACTATCCTCCTGTAGTGTTGGCTAAATGTGCCTCCTGTTATCTTGCTGAGGTGATGCTTCTAATTATAACTGGTGTTTTTGCCTGAATGTGACACATACAGTTGGATCTACCAGGTGGTTATTTGGCAGGATTGTAGATTACAGGATGGTCATGGAGTGGTTGGACACACCTAATGTTTCCGGCCTTGGTGAAATATTTGTGTTGTTTCCAAAATGCACATAAAGCTTTATTCGTTATATTTTAACCTAAGATTGTGTTATTTTGCTTGCAGTTTTATTTGAATAAAACAGATTACATGACCTTCGAGAAGACTTTCATTTTATATTTAATAAACTGCATATTTTACAACCCATTGTGTAAAGGTTTTGTTTCATATGATGAATTATTCTCCCTTCATGTGGTTGGCATGTCCTTATGGCATGAATTCAGTGGTCCAAAAATAGTCAATCTGACGAAATGTTCGCGTTACAACCATTTGGTTTAAACTCTTGTCGTGACCGCAGATAGAACAACCGTGGTCACGAGTACTCGTCCTTGTAAATATATAAAAAAAGGAAAATCAAAGTACGGAGGCTGGATAACTATTTCGTGTACCAGGATGGCATGAGGGAGTCGGACTCTGTGCCAGTTTGCGCTGTCAGGGAATTCCGGTGACGTCAAGAGGGGCGTGCGGGTGGAAGCTCGAGCAGTGTGTGGTGTACGAGCGCTGTCCCTTTAAAACAGCTCAGCGCAATACGATCCCCGCCTGCCTGGCTGGCTTCTCTGTGTATGAAGGCAAAGAAAGGAGTCGGCAGGAACAGAAAAAGGGAATATATCTACAAAGCAAAGGGGATAATAAAGTTTTCTGTGTGTCGACGGGAGGTGAGAGTTCTATGGGAGAGACACCCCGGACGTCAAGAGTGTAGATGTTTCACGAGTGTTTCAAGAAGGAAGCGAGCGAGACTGGATTAAAAAAACTCTGGTTCCATTCTGCCGGCTGACTGGGAATTTATCTTCAGAGGGAGTTCGAAACTTGCGGATACAATTTTCTACTGCGGGATCACATAATGGACCGAGTTTGTTTTTAATAAACAATAAATGTGCTTTTTATACACCTTTGTCGACTTCTCGTCGTGAAAATACGGTGAGTGAGAGATTACACACTAGTCTACTTTACAACATGGTAATATCGCGAGGTGAGACTTGTCCATTGAGAAACACTAGGCTACAGTAACATTTAGTTACCTCGTTTGGCATTTGCACGCTATAATTGACCTTACCGAAACGTCATCCCACGTTAAAGTATTAAACACGTCGCCTGAATTATCAGATAATGTGCGGTTATTATCGACGAGGCTCTAAGCATACGTTTTATACATGGCCTTTATTTGATAGTCTTCTGAACCAATTCTCGCGACAACAAAGAGGGAATTGTCGTAATAGATTACAGCGGAATGTTTATTTGATTATTGCATTATCTCCAGTGGGTTGGATCGGGGGAATTTTGGGGGTCGGCCCACGATATCTTTGCGTTTGTGTTTTTATGGGCCACGTAGACTACACGCGGAAAATGTAAACAAAATAGAACTCCCCCAAGATTATCTTGTGCGAGTCTGTCTATTGTTGTAACAGAAATGCTAAAGGTTAGCTACATATGTGTTAGTGGCATATATATATTGTGGGATTGAAAGGAAAGCAAGATAATAAAGTACCGGCACAGGAAGGAAAAAAATCCCTGTGCAAGGAGATCTCACACCATTGTGTATGTGTGTGTGTGTGTGTGTGTAGGTGGGGGGTTGGGGGCGTTGGGCTGGAAAGGGAGCATTGAGGTCGGCAGCCGTATAAAATGAATGGATAGTCCTCCTTACGCACACAAAGAGTGGAATTGAAAAGATGCGATTTGCATCGTTCTACCTCTCTGGGTTTGGGGGAGGGTGGTGTTTTGGTTCCCTTTTAAGACCTCGTTTTGGTTTTGGCAAATGACGTAACCACCACCCCCGAATCGTAAATAAACGACTTTACATGGCTGTGGCAAATCGTTTTTTCCGACGACGGTAGCCTAACTAGTGTTTTTTCAATAGAGCTCGAACCACTCGTATGAATTTTATTGCTGGTTGTAAACGAACCAGAGTAAAAAGCGACGTGTGCTGGCATGGGGTCGCGAATAAATCCTTTGATCGTCTACAGTACTTCCGAACCATCGACTTTGAAACTTGCGCGTTTGTCTTCTTTTTGGTGCCAGGCGTTGTAAACGTTAGGCTACACTTAAAAAAATATCTGGCCTCTCATGACCCTCTATAGAGAATTCCAAGTTGTGTGAATAGTCCCTGACTGTGGTGCACTGCCTCGAATCACCCGCCCCTGTTTGTCCCGTGATCTCAAGTAGTGTGTGAATGAACAATCTCCGCCCATTCCACTACGTGTGATGACGTCCAATGAGCAATATTAAAGCTGTACACGCCAGAGATTTGGCGAAATAAGGACGCCAATTCAGGAACAAAGTATCTGACTCACGCAAGATGTCTTAAAGTGTTTGTGTTGCTGGTGCCCTGTGATCATTTGGGACTTCTCTTATAGAAATGTGTGTGTGTGTGTGTGTGTGTGTGTGTGTGTGTGTGTAGGATGATGGCTGCTATGAGAAGTGGGTTAGGCTGGTTTAAACAGCTTAGTCACACAACACCACATAACCATTGATGATGGTGAAACGAGGCGTGTGTGGATCTTACCCTAACTTAACCTGCCTGCCTCTCGGCTTTATTCCATTGAAAAAAACTCCTATATGAGCATACCGGTATGTGTGCATTTTAGGTATAAAGAGTGAAGGGACAGACAATGAAACTACGACATCACACAGTGGCCTTCCAGTGAAGGCTATCGCTTTTACACATCTCAAGAGAGTAGGAAGTCATGTTGTGGTGGTTTTGAATGGCACGTGCGGTGGCATGACAAAGAACATCTGACGATGACTTCCCCAGTTCTTAAAACATGGACCGGTGTTCACGAGTTCAGTTTAGAATTGGTTTTCATTCAGGTCTAGATATCAGTAGATTATTTTATTCTTAGTTGTTCCTCTTGGTATACACATACCGTAGACTTATTTTAGATTACTTTGCATTTATGTAGTTCTATATTTCAACTAATTATAAATGGTAATTTAGGAGGCATTCCCTAAAATTGTATTTTGATGATTTGTCTAATACCAAGAAAACATATTTTGGTTAATCCAATCTATAATAATTTGAAACATTATTATTATTATTATTATTATTATTATTATTATTTTCAGACCCTCCATATGTAATAGCATATCTAATGTGTATTTCATTGCATGCGAACACTAGCAAGCACCTCCACTCGCAAAGCAGAAATACCAGGTGTGGAGTTCCACCACCCAGTGTGAGAATGTCAGCTGAGGTGTTGGACGTGCTATTCCAGCTATGGATGGAGGCGCTAAACGGAATAACGGCCTGGTTCCTGGTGGCCCTAAAAGATATCGTAGAACACAGCCCTAACCTTTATGTTTAGTATTGTGTGTGAAATGTTAATAGTGCCCCATAAGCAAGCGGTCAAAAATGCGACAACCACCACTGTAAAAATATCAGCCCTATTATTAGACATGATTACATGTATTTTAATAAGGCTTAATGAAGAAACATTTTCTTAAAGTGAGTCTTAAGTGGCACTAGAGACTAAACAAGATGAAGTGTACTTGTAGGAATGTTAATGTGTGTTCAAGCAGGAAACCCAATAGGAAGCAAACAAATACAGGAAAGAAATAAAGCAAAACTATTATTGACATTATTAGTAGTAACTTATTTCTATGAAACTATAGACAATGCCATGAATCACAACCCTAATTTTGTTTTTGCGATAACTGTTACCATAGAGGGAAGTCAAAAAAGGGAAAGTACTCCTGTGTTGGTTTTCGTGTGTGTGTGTGTGTTATCGCTGGTGCTGTGTCAACTGATGATGCCACAGTATGTGACTTGTAACACCCCTTTGGAAAGAATTTTCTTCCTGGCTTGTTTATTTCCTTTTGTCTACATCCTCTCCGAGTACAAAACAATTGCTACCTCATCTTGTGTGTATCCTGGGAGATGGGATGAGTGGCCAAACAAGAACCCTAGTCGAAGACGGCCAGTCATCGTCAGTATGCAAGGAATTGTTAACAGACCATGAGGGGGTCTCCGTGACCGGACGGGCGTCACCGTCGTAAACTGTGGTCAACTGGTGCATTTCTCAAAGTGTGGGTTTTGTTCAGTACACCTAAATCTGCAGGACTCGTAGGCTCACGCATCTACTCTGTGAATGTTCAAGGCAACACACACACACACACACACACATATATGAGTATCAGGTGCAGGTTAGAATACCTTTTGAATATCCTGGGCCATCTTGTCCTGTGGTTCACACACCTATTATAAGCCCCTGTTGTGAAATGATTCCTTCTCTCGAACAGTTTTAACTGTATTTACTATATGAGAAACCCCTTTGCAAACAGTTTGCCAAAGGAATTTCCATTTTGCTGTTTTCTTTTTGCAGTATAATTTCCTATTCAAAATAGCAGTAAAGTAATTGTTTCAGTTTTTTGTTTTGTTTTTAACATTTATATTTATTTATATATTATTTATTTGTTTGAGTTTTCCTGGCAAAATGAAGGGTGTGTTTTAAGGCAGAATCGAGAAATAAAGTGTGTCATAGCTCATGTTGTTGCTCTCACGCAAATCAGTATTTTTTCTTGGAAGTGATTTCTAGACAATCTTTGTTTTGTGTTGAGTCATTTATATGTACACGGTTCAGTCTGCTGGGAAATGACGATTATCACTTCTCTAAATGGCAGCAAAATCAGTTTTTGAAGTACACGTGATTTGAGGAAATTCTTACGCAACATACAAACACACACCTTTTCATCATCGAGCCTTCACTCACTAGAAATGTTTCACTCAAGGGCTTAGGTTAGTAACGTGACTGCGTTGCTTTTGTTTACCACTGTGTTATAAGGTTTGTCTGCAGTATCAGACATGATACTGACTAAGGTTTTCTAAAATAATTTTTTTGTTCGTGATCTTTCTGTAAAATAAGATTATCTTTGTATTTAACTCCCTCCCCAAAGTTCTCTCTCGCACAAACTCACACCCACATCTCAAGGGGACCTATTTCCTGCAGCGGTGACATCCGCTTCCTGTGCGCTCCACCCTTTTACTGTAGCAGCCAATCAGAAAGCGAGGAGAAGACAACAGTTGCTCAGATGTCATGGCAGCCAGTGGAGTAGACAAACAGCTGCCAGCACCAGTAACCCCTCCCCAACTTGTTCATCCACCACTTCAGATCAGACAAATGTAATGTAGGCTACCAGACTCAATTTAAAAGCATCTCAACCAGGTGCATGAAGCTATCTTTGTAAATGAAAGACTAGTTTTAGCAGCGACCTAGAACTTGTCATTAATGTCAGTATGACTATTTCATTCTGATTTGGATAATAGTATTGCATAACATCTGGAGACATATATACTGTATGCAGGGCTCGACATTAAGGCCTGTCCGCTTGTCCGGGACAAGTCAAATTTTGAAGTTGCAAGTGCAGGAGGATTTTATTTGCCCGACCGGACAAGTAGCGCGATTAAAATTATGTCATACAGTGTATGACATAATTTGGCTTATTTGTGGGTAGAGTGGTAAATAGTTTGAAACTTCTAAACCAATCCATCGCTTTGTGAAGGCGGAGTTTGAAATGGGGCCGTTGATTCAAGCATGAAGATGCAGTTCAAAAGACACCTCTTGCCCTGTGAGACTGTCAAGCTGGTTGGTCCACCATAGAGGATAGGCAGGATGGAACTAAAAAAACACCTGACCACCATTGTCTAGTAATCACACAATCTCTTGATGTCACTACAGCACAATAACCTGGAGTGCTGTGTGTAGGTTGTAGTTGTAAGTGATCTTGTTATAAATGAAAAGCCAGGAAGCAGCAATGGGTGTCATGCATTAATACATTGATTGTCTTTGCTTTTGTTACCCTGTGCAGGCAGTTGAACTCTATCGTACACTGAATGTAGTGCAGATATTAACACACAGGAGAGTCTAGACATTAGACCGATGTCTAGATAATGTCCTAGTTAGTCCTAGGTCCATTTTGTGTGTTTATAATACGTTGTTAGATGTGATGAGGTGGCTTGCATCACTGACTTGGTTTTAATGCGTGCTTTAATTATCATACAAACAAATAAAAACATGCACTCTTAAGGAGCTTGGCAACAGCACAAGCTGGCTGTTTCTGTGTGTTTGAGAGCATAATTTCCCCTGGAACATGATTTAACTGGGCTTTATGTCACAGCCAAATATGGAAGGTGATTCTCACTGGACAGCTGCTCTCACCTACTTGTGTTTCACATACAGTAACACACTACAGATAACCTATGTGTTAATTACCCATGGTCCTCCTCTCTGGGTTCCAACCTCAGTCGTGAACAACCTCCCTGCGGCTGTTTGTAAAACCCTTTATAAAAACATATCAGAATATCACAGTCCCAGCATCCTTTTTCACAGCCTATACTGGTGACTACAAAGTCACTTGAAAACCACTGTGTGTGTGTGTGTGTCCATCCAGATGCAACAGAGTGTTATCCTGATCTGCCCTTAAAAAAAATCAAATCTTCCTAAATTGTAATTTGCTACAGTTGATACAGCTGGAGCCAAGATGTGATTTAAGGGCACGTCCTCCTTTCTGTAACTGGGACGATTGTTTGAGTAACTATGGAGACGGGGGCATTTGACAAGAAGGGCCCTTTGATATGTCTCTAGTCGAGGTTTTTTTTTTATCCAATGCGCAGCAGTTCAATCTGTTTATTGTACACAAAAGTAAGATTAGTGTTAGGCTACTAACAAATCCCAAGCCTCCAGGCTATTGTAGAGACATACAATTCTAAGAACACTTAAGTGAATGCAATATTTAATCCCTGCACTAGTGCACTGTTAACACGCGGATAAGAATGAAAGCTGTTGGACCATAACTGTGTGTGTGTGTGTGTGCGGCCAAGAAATGCTTTCATCATTTTCCATTTTACCAACAACTGTATGATCTACCTACCTAGCCGCAGAACTATAGCTAGCTAACCGTAAATGTTCGAGTTCTTCATTTTCGATTTCTTCGCCAAAAACCTCATCACAGAATCGGGAGTATTTCCCCGCTGTCGTCATGGCGCTAACGTGGGAAACATGCCCCCGGTCACCTGACTGTAAACGTCCCTGGAGGCGCGGCTCAGGGCTTACCCCTAACCGCGCTGACTCAGTGGGGAACCCCCGCTGAGTATGATGCAGTGTTATAGCCTACACGTTAACACACACACTTTCCTTTTTCTTTCTATTGTACACACATTCCCTCCTTCGCCCATTCTCTCTGCCATAGGCATCATGTACTCTCACTCTGTGGCTTATATAAGACAGTGACTGCCTTGGTATCAGTTGATGGGAGTAGAGTTAGCATAGTTAGCATTCCTCACGCAGCGTTTTGCTGCGATGTCCGATGGGAATAACCAGTCATTTGGTCACAGCCGATGCAAACATACACACGCACACACTCCGTAAAAGGTAATTACCAATCCCACAGCTTTATCCGCGTTTGCACTGGCCCTCAACCACGCAATCTTTTCTTCTGTGCTTTCAGACCATGTGACTTTATTTTCCTTCACTTTCTACTTTGCTGCAGTCACAACACACGGGGCGAGAGCCTTGTTTACATGTCAAGTTTGCCTGTGTGTGTTTGAGCCCCCCAACCATTTTTGGTCCATGTTCAGACTTGCTTTTCCATTGTAAAAACATGTATGTCCACTTGACAGCTTACCATAGTCACCGTTGTCTCCTCTGTTTCAGGGTTGAGGAGGCCCCAGAGAAATGATTGACAGCTAAATCTGAGACCCATTACGACTCAATCAATCAATCGTTTGATATTGGTGCTATTCAAAAAGGTATGGCCTGTTGCGTCTGTGCTGATAGGTTGCTCGTTCTGGTGTGTGTGTGTGTGTGTGTCAGAGAGAGCGTTTCTTGCATAGCTAACAGCTAGCCTATATTTAGCTTACTCAACACCACCGCCTGTCTGTGGTGCGTCAGAGAGAAAGGGAAGTATTGCACCATATGTAGTTTCACTTCTGTGTGAAATGTGGCTTTACGTCTTCGCCAGGCCTGAAATAGAGATGCGTAGTCTTAACTTAGCAACATTAGCTGAGGCCCGATGTGTATGTGCTCGTCGCCCTTCAGGTTTGTTTATTGCTCCTGTGTCTTTTGTTTCCTGGAGGCACTTTTCCAAACACACTCTTTTTGTATCCCAACACATTCTGCTGTGTGTGTTGTGGGGGGATGGGGTGTTACAGCACATCAGGTGCTCACAGGAGGGGGGGTTCGCTTAATGAATGTGTCTTTCAGGGTCCCTTTATGTCTTTTCCTCGAACGTTCCTTTGTGTGCTTCTACTCCAGAGAAGGTGTGTGTGTGTGTGTGTTATGGCACCGTTCCTGCTCGCCACTCAACACCCTCCAGCCCGGCCCAGTATTTTCTCCTTAATCTATCTCTGTGTCCTGTTCACACCGTCTGTCAGCCTGACCCGCCCACCCACCATCATGCCTGCTGCAATGAGATTAAAGCTAGCGCTCGCAATGCCCTGCTTCTCTACACACAGAGACACTTCACTGTCTTTGGTGTCTCTCTCTCTCACTGCATGTCTCACTGTATCCTGGTAAGGATTACAGTAACCTCACCTCAGCTCTATTGATCTATAGCTGGTCTTCCCACAGAGCCATCTGGGGTTGGCTAATAATACGGAGGCTGGCCAACCGTCTCCCTCTAGTGGCCGCTGCACACACTGCAACAACCAGCAGTTGCAGTAGGGTAGTTCCACATTCCAAGAAAAAATCACCATCGATCATAATGCAAATGAATGATCAATTATCGATCGTTATATTTTATTACGTGTACAGTGTACTAAGGCAAATGGGCTATGTTAAAACCAGGATACAAATCAATCGGAATTTGGATTTGTTTGTCTGTAGGACAGCAGTGGTCTGTATCTTTTTGTTATTTTTTTCCAAATGCACGATCTTGGCCAAAAATGAATGCAACTCTTGAACATAAGGATGTTAAAACAATACCATGGTGAATCTGTGCCCTTATGGATCTATTATAAGAAAATCCTCTCTCTTAACTTTGAGGACGCTATGGACGTAAAGTGCAGGTTTGAAAAGATTGACGGGTCTGCAGATGCTACTATAGGATTGGACAATGGCCAATTTCAGGAGTGGCTTAGCAAAAAGTAGGGTACGTGTTTACTTATGCCAGACATCAACAAGCACTGCAGCCATGGTGGTATCATAATAGACAATCACACTTTTAAGAGCCCAATAACACACTATAGAGAACATAACCCTAACCCAATAATCAACCATCGAGTTCAAATGTTATCCATTAACATTGTCTTTAAGATTGTGTAATGTTGCCTTGGGCTTCTAACTTGCTCACATGCAGTGTGTGTGTTTCTGCTTTAATTGGCTGGGCTCTCTCTAGCCCACAGGCGCTTATCTTGGGTGCTGAAGGAGTGAGCGCTACAGGCAGCCTCACAGCAGCACAGGACTGAGGCCTGTTCTCTGCTGATGTGGAGGGCTTCACAGAGACTGCTAGCTTGGTCAGTATGGCCTGCCTCCCTGCCTCCCTGCCTGTCTGCCTGTCTGTCTGTCTGTCTCTGTCTGCCTGCCTGCCTGCCTGCCTGCCTGCCTCTGCCTGTCTTTCTGCAATCAAGGACAGTTAGTACAGTGGTTACATGCACTGTCTGGGTAAAGTCACATGCTGTTCAATTGCTCATGGAATTGATGGAATACCATATCATTTTAAAAGGCATTATATACCAGACATGGATAGTAATGGAATTTTATCACGTTTTGGGTTGAATTATGGAATATTGGGGAGTTTTGTGTGCAGCATGTTAAAATTTGATTTTACATTCATCAAAACGTTACTGGGTGTGGCGTTACATTTTGAGATGTCTCAACACATCTTCAAACTATTGGTCTGTTGTTGTTTACATGAGTAGTACCTACGGAAAATAACATTACATACATTTTCAGTTAAATGTCCCTTTACACAGACATCATTTTGGTTCATTCATTATAGGTCACGGTAGTTCCGATGTCTGGTCAGTTAAGGTCAAGGAATATCAGACTCAGAGTGGGAACCCTGCTGCGATGTTAAAACACCCACATTCAAATGATCCATTGTAGTTTGTCTTCCAAAGCCGCCCGCTGTAGGCGACAATAAGGAACAATAAGATGTGTGTTTGTGTCAGCTCAACCGCACCCCTCCCTCCTCAACCCCAGGCTGGATGCATCACACGGTGGAGCAGTTTGGCGGCCGTGGCATGCGGGACTCCTTCCCTCTGGATGGGCTCAGCCGGGGACCATGGGCTCCCCCCCCCGCCAGCAGCCGCTCCTGGCCACCGCCTGCCAGGCACGTTGCCCCGGCGACGCACACACTCACTCACACAAAAGCGCGCACACCTGCGGCGTCTGCGCACTCCACCTCTGCTTCTAAATGGTCGCTCAGGCGGTTTGTGTCTTGAGCACAGCCAGAACTGTGTGCTTGTTTCAGCGCCACTTCCATGCCATTTGACTGTATGTTCTGTCTTGTCTGTTGAACAGGTGTTTGCCTGGAATGAACCAACACCAGCTCATCCCCCACCTACCTCCCAGGCCCATGGTCGGACTGAACCATCCCGGTAAAACCTTCAGCAATGGGTGAGTGGGCGATCGTGCAGGTGAACGTCGCGTGGAGCCGTGTGTGGCCGGCACCTGGTGTTCACGCCTGTCTCCCCAACCCCCCCCCCCCCCCCCACACACACACACACACACACACCCCACACACCCCCAGGCCGCCGCGAGGCATCGACAAGCTGGATGTCCCTCAGGTTATGTTGCCGGGGATACAGAGAGAGCAGCACAGGCCTCTCCCGCCTCCCACGCACCATCTCCACCACCCGCCCCCGCACCGAGCGTGGGAGCACCTCAGCCAGCTGTACGACACACACCCTCCTCCTCCGCAGGGGCACGGGCCACTGCCGTCGCCGGGCGACCACAGCCTTCGTCTCCACGGCACTGGTTACGGCGGGCCTGCAGCCAGCCACCACCAGGCCCCCGGCAGACCCAGCCAGCCACCGGTGAGACCCCACGGAAAAGGGGGGTTGGGGGGGGGTGTTTGTTCATGTTGTTTGATGTGTGTGTGTCCGTGTGCGTGTTTTCTTGCATCGTTCCTGAACCCGTGGTTTGTGGGGGGGTCGTCAGGAGCAGCTTGGCCCCCGGGGTCCTCTGTCCGTGGGAGATGACATGTGGGCTCAGGTGCAGCAGGTGGGCGCTCACTAATTGGCTGCGCTTGTGTTTCACCGCGCGCACACACACACACACACACACAGAGACGTCATTTCACGCCACGGCTAATGACTCCTCCCCGCCATTAGCTGTTTAACCTCTGCTTGTCCCTGCTAGCAGCAGAGGGGCTACCCATGCAAGATGCCGGGGGGCCAACTGAAGAGACCGGCCCCGCCTCCTCCGCTGGGAGAGCACTCGGTCATACAGCATGCCCCACCACCGCCACCCCCACCCCTGCTGCACCCTTCGCCCAGACCTGGCTCAGACGACAGCCCCAGCCCTAGCAAGAGGAAGAAGTGCTCTGATCAGGTAAGGAACTAAGATGTACCTGATGTTACCGGAACCCTCTGTAGGTTGTTTTGTCCGTGGTGAATACACGCTCATGTGTTTTGCCCTTCCAGGCACCCTATCTGCCACGCCAGTCACTGCCTCCAAAACAGCAGTCTCCAGGCAATTACCCCCCACCTAAAACCTCCTTCTGGAACCCTCTGCACAAGACCAACGCTCCCTGGCAGCCCCAGCCCGCAGAACGCAAGAACCCGTCGCAGGAGTTCCAGGCTCGATCAGTAAGAATATCGCTCTGCAATCAACCTTGCTTCACCAGAGGACAGGGGTAGTCATTATACACAAGTGCAAAGCTTTCATTCGAACAAATGATGCCAAAGACATGGATTGAACATATTTGCTGGGTAAACCCTGTTTGTGCTGTACTACAAGTGATACGAGATGTTATTGTCTCTGTATTTGTAATTTGTAGAGGTTGAAAAAAAAAATGTCCAGAAATTAGTACTAACTCCAGATATTAGTTGGTTACTTAATATATTCTTCCAGTAGATCTGGTATATATTCAAATAGTCCTGTTCTATATTTGTGCAAAAAAACAATTCTTAGTATTTCTTTCTGGGCAAACATTTCTACCTCTGATTTATATGGTTTTATGATTTTTAATTTGGGCTCATACTAAGCTATCTATTTCTCATAGTTAGCTATCAGCGATACCTAGTCATAGCTATGACTAGCTTCTATCGCTGATAGTTAGCTATGACTAGCTTCTATCACTGATGGTTAGCTATAACTAGCTACTATCGCTGATAGTTAGCTTAGTGTAGAACATTAGCATCACCATTGCTGTAGCTCTCCCTCACTGCCACCTCTCCTGCCTTTTGTCAGGAAGCCACCAAACCAGGCCTGAGCGACTACACCCACAAGTCTTCCCCGCCCGCCTCCATTGCCTCCAGGGTGGATAGGGACTACCACCCCCACCGTCCACACCCCCACACAGCAGCACATCCCCCTGTGATCACCAGCAGCAGCAGCAGCGTGCCTTATACTAGCCACTTCCAGCCTCACCCGGGGCTGGGCCACCAGGGCCCCCCTCCCCTGCCTCTCCTGCCTGCCAGCAGTACCTCAGTACCTCAGCCAATGCCAAGCGGGCATCAGGAGGCCTGGAGATATCAGGGCAAGCCCAGCGGACATTGCCTGGTTAGTACATCTGAATTGATCTTTGCTGTAGGAGATGCCTGGTTAGGTAATAAGTTAATATAAAACACACTTTGACTTCTTGTAATGGTAAAAATGTGCACTAACAATTCTAATTCGTGACTTGCAGTCACAGGGCAAATGCGCATAAGATAAACCATCCATCCATCTTCATCCGCTTATCCGGAGTCGGGTCGCGGGGGCAGCAGCTTCAGCAAGGGACCCCAAAC
>JAODTR010091078.1:0-13975 GCA_025399935.1 Amblyopsis rosae | reverse complement strand
GTGTGTTGGAGCAAGGCAACATCTAAAACATGCAGGGCACCGGTCCCCGAGGACCAGGGTTGGGGAACCCTGTGCTAGAGCTCTCTACACAGGAGTGCCGGGTTTGCTTCCCGGGGTGGGACAAACCCAGGGCAACACTGTGGCCCACTGTGGCCTCACAGCAAGAAGGTCCCGGGTTCGAACCCCGGTCGAAACCTTACCGGTTACATAAACATGCACCTAAAAATGACTATGTTACTCTATTTTTCCATGTTCATAGCAAGGAGAGTCTGGAAGAACTACCTACCAGCTATCAATGGAGTTGTCTTTCTTGTAGACTGCGCTGATCATGACAGACTCACAGAGTCCAAAACTGAGCTTGACGTAAGACAAAATATTATTAACCCTGGTCCTGCCCTTGTTTGGTACATGCAATGTGATTACTAATTGTCATTTTTATTTATAGGCTCTTCTAGCTGATGAAAGCATTGTCAATGTCCCTATTCTCGTGTTGGGGAACAAGATTGATCGTCCCGAGGCTATCAGTGAAGGCGGACTTAGAGGAGCATTCGCTTTGGACAGCCAGGTCACTGGGAAGGTACATTTGTATAATATATTGTGTGTGTCAGTGTCATGCATTTGTCTTCATATTACAGTTACAGCCTTATTCCAAAATGGCTTACAATTCTACACACAATACCCCATAATGGCAAAGTATATAAAATGTGTTTGTAAGTTTTGCTAATTTGCTAGAAAAAGCACATTTATTTAAGTATTCACAGCCTTTGCCATGACTCTCAGTATGGAGCTCAATCACATCCCGGCTGCTTCTCAATTCCAAGAACGCTATGTAGTGTACGTACTTGTATTCTTGAGAGGTACGTTTTTGCCAAATGTCCTTCTGAGAATGGTCTTGCAAGAACGCGAGGACAGATCTAGATTGAGATGCATATTCTTGGGTTCTTGGCTATTGCGCAATATGTTGGGCTCAGGGATGTATTACCAGCTCAGAATTGTACGCGCCTTTGAACGCTTGATAGCCAGCATACATCATATATCCTGGCTGTCCCGGTCTGTTAGCGGGACCTCACATCTACGAAATCGTTGTAGCAAATTTTCAACTAGCCTGAATGCCAAGTGTAATTTCTGGAGGAAACCAGGCACCACTCATCACCTGGTCAATACCACCTCTATAGTGAAGCATGGTGGTGGCAGCATCATGCTGCAGGGATGTTTTTTAGCGTCAGGAACTGTGAGATTAGTCAGGATTGAGGGAAAGATGAATGAAGCGATGTACAGAGACATCTTTGATCAAAACCTGCTACAGAGCGCTCTGGACCTCAGACTGGGGAGAAGGTTCATCTTCCAACAAGACAACGACCCTAAGCACACAGCCAAGATAACAAAGCAGTGGGTTCGGGACAACTCTGAATGCCCTTGAGTGGCTCTGGGCAGAGCCCAGACTGGAAGCCGATTGAACATCTCTAGAGAGATCTGAAAATGGCTGTGCACAGACGCTCCCCATCCAACCTGATGTAGCTTGAGAGGTCCTGCAAAGAAGAATGGCAGAAACTTCCAAAAAGTAGGTGTGCCAAGCTTGTAGCATTATACTCAAGAAGACTTGAGGCTGTAATTGCTGCCAAAGGTGCTTCAACAAAGTATTGAGCAAAGGCTGTGAATATGTATGTGATAGTTTTGATTTTTTATTTATTTATTTAAATAAACGTACAACAATTTCAAACTTTTTTCACTGTTATTATGGGATAGTATGTGTAGAATTTTGAGGAAAATAAGTATTTTAATCAATTTTTGAATAAGGCTGTAACATAAAATGTGGAAAAAGTGATAAGCTTTAAAAACTTTCTGGATGCACTGTATGAGTATAATATATCCTCATGTGTATTCACACATTTTTCTACCTGCAGGGCAACATCTCATTAAAAGAGCTGAATGGCCGACCCCTTGAGGTTTTCATGTGCAGCGTCTTGAAAAAACAAGGTTACGGGGAAGGTTTCCGATGGCTTTCCAAGTATATTGACTGAAAGACTGCATGCAAAATGGAGGATAAAAAGGATATTATTATACATTTATTATATATGTCTCAAGCCACAAGCCATTATTAAGGGTTCCATTTGTGTCAGTCTGAATTCATGTTTGATCAAATTTAACATCACATTTGAGAGCATATCCTTTGTAATACTTTTGTCAGGTTTTAAAGGTTTCTACGCAAACTTTTAAAATTGGTTCATGGTGAACTGTCCTAAATGTGTGTAATTAATGTATTGAGTTGCACTTTATCGATCCCTGTGGGGACATTTGTACTCTGTACTTGACCCAGCCTAACTTCTTAGGATCAATGGGCAGCAGTTCAGCTACCAGGGACCAACTTCCGTTCTATTGCCAGTGGCAGGAGTATTAATATAACTTTATTTATTTTGTGTGTGGGGATAACAGAGAAAGATCCTCAGACGCATTCAGCTTCAAATACAGAATATGTTCCAGTATAATTGTTGACATTGCATGAGGGGCAGTATATTATGTAAAAGCAGAGATAAATACATGTCAATTTTTGTTATTATACTGTCAACAGGAGAGTGAGACATGAATGACCCAATCCCAAGGTTGATGATAGTCCCTCCTCAGACAAATTGATACAGTTGATTGATATTTAGTTATTTTATTTTCCCAGTGATATGCAGCAGCAGCAATAACTATGACAAAGATTTGTGCAATATTTGCTGCCTGTAGAATTACTTTGGGATTAATAAAGTAGAGTATTTATCCAAAAACCCTCAACCAATATGATAAAGTTATCACTTAAAAATAGAAAAGACAACAAAGCTAATGTAAAGAGAGTACATAATAAAACACATACATTGCACTTTGCTAAACAAGTAATTTGATTTAATCTACTTTAATGTGTGATTTTTGCTGCTCAATCGCCTTTCCCATCCCAAACACTGATCGATTTTATGTGTGGGTTTTTTGTTTCTTTCATTCGGTCATTGAATTACAGTAGTGAAGGTTCTTTGGAATGTTTTTGATTATGGCATTAAGCTAAGAGCTCAAAATGGATGGATAGTTGAAGGAAGTATTATATTTACCATTGCTTGTTGCATTTGGCACAAGTAGATTAATGTGTGGTCTGGTTTGAACATTTCTAGCAGATTCTCATTTCTTATCTTTTAAAATAAGTATTTTTATCTTTACCATTTCCAACTACAGTGCATTATGCTTTTATTGGGCATATCTGTTATCAGATTTAATATAAATGATACCTAGATCTACAATAATCATTACTTATATAATTTTAGCTATAGAAATAAGTTATAACAAAGGCCTTATAATTATTATTTTAGAGTGGATTTAGATTTTTACATGTATAAATATGCTGCTATGCTTAATTGATAATGTGGATGTGTCTTTGTCAGGCTTGAAACGTTGCAAGATAATGTACTTTTGGACATATACAGTATGAGAGTACACTTGCATCAATGACAGCTTTGAAAGGCACAATAACCTTTCCATGTTATTGCTGCAGTGCAAGCTATACAAGGTCTCTTATGTTAGAAAAAAAACTGATGCTGTCATGTTGATTATGAGAAACACCAATATGGTAGCTAGCTACTGTGATGCTAACATTGGGTATGATGCAAAGCGCTTCCAATTTTATTTTTATTTGAAACCATATTAAAAAGGAGAAAAGGTAGGTAAGGTGTGATTATAGGCTGTATGCATGTTCATATAAATACACTGGCAATTACTGAGTTTAGATGTAGCCTAATGTAACATATTAAAAATGAATATTTACATTTTGTCCTTTCTATTTTTTTAAATGGTTAAATCATTTTACATTTATCCACACAGGTAAGTAGGCTAAGCATCTTTTCGAGGGGTGAGAACCAGAGGGTTGTAAGTGACATTTTGGGTGAAACAGAGATGTATAACTAAAGCTCTTGATGAGCTCTTTCTAACCAAAAGTGAATTCTTAATCAATTGGGAGTTATTCATTAAAAACCAAAATACTTAAATACAAGACATACTAAGCCAGTTTGCTCAAAAGGTTGTAACTGCACATTTGGCATTGAGAAATGCATATTTGGAAAGCAGTAAGGATTTTTTGTTAGATTTTTATATTATCATAATAGATGATTTCTCTTAAACTGTAGGTAATGTTTTGTTCATATTGTCATCAGATAGGCCCATGCATTTATATTAAATGGATGAAACGTTGGTGTCAATTTGTTGTTTGTTTTGGCCCTCCTGTGAAGTTGGAGAAAGGTCACTTGCTCTGGTTCTTACCCCTTGCTCTGAAGGTAACAGGTAGGTGTAGTAGGCCTATGTAATATTGTAATATAACATTTCAGCTAATATTGTTGAAGTCGCTTTAGGTAGGCCATGTATGCTGGTTCAGAAGATATGACATGATTCACAGTGTAGATCATTAGGTGATCGGAATGAACGTTGGTTGCATTTTGCATGGCTGAATTTAAATGACAGCGTCCAGGATAAAAATAACAAAATAAGCGATACAGAACCGCAGCATGCTCAAATAAACAAACCAGTATCCTAAGGATAAATGTTGTAATATTATGTAATTTGGAGTGGGAAACCGGCAGAAGAGTCAATAAAGGTTATAAAGTTAGGTTTGACGTAGGCTATACATTGTTTAGTTGTTGGCAAACGTAGCCTAGCCAAACCCCATGGTCTCCAGTTTTCTACAGCAGGCAACGCTATTTGGCAAACATTCTCCCAAACAGGCATAGGTGTAAGTAGGGCTTCACCTTACCATACATTATGCTAATGTGTCATTAGATGATTCCGTGTTTTTGTCATTCTGCGATCGCGACATGACGTCACAAGTGATCGATTATGTGTGTGTGACGTTACAATGCAATGACACTTTCAAGCTAATCTCATTCTTGTTCATACAACGAAATGGTCTACTGTATTTAAGTGCCAAAATTTCACATTATAAATAACTTGTTTTGTTAAGGGCCTGTATATAATGTAATTAAGAATGCTGGAAAAAAATAACATTTACAGAAAAATACATTTAGAAAATGGGAAACATTCTAACTTGTGAGACTCTTGGTCAGCTGAATGACACACATGATCCATACTTCAAGATATTAAAAAGAGAGACACTATATGGCGGCAACTCTAAATATCAGGTTGAGCACATTATGGGAGAGGGTTCTTACGGTATGGTGGCCAATTGTCTTAACCTAAACACTAAGGAGAGTGTGGCAGTAAAGATATTAACAAAGAGTAAAGACTACACCCAAACAGTGAAGCGAGAGGTGGAGATGCTGGAGAACATCAGCGTCCTGGATTCTGACAGGTGGAACCTAGTAAGGTGGCACGAGTCATTTGTCCATAAAGGCCATGCCTGCCTGGTGTTTGAGAAGCTGGACACAGACCTTTGGACCTTTACACAGCAAAGCCCGCTGTCCATACAAGAGATACGGCCCATAGTTCAACAGGTGGCCATGGCTTTATGTGCGCTTAAAAAGTTGCGCCTGATTCATTCCGACCTAAAGCCAGAAAACATAATGCTGGTCGATCATCCTCAAAATCCATACAGAGTTAAGTTAATTGACTTCGGCGTGGCCCAACACGCTCACAGCGTATGCCGTGGAACCAAGTTGCAACCGCTGTTCTACAGAGCACCAGAGGTGACGCTGGGGTTACCCATCACAGAGGCGGTTGACATGTGGTCTCTGGGCTGTGTGATGGCTGCTCTGCTGGAGGGCGCTCATCCTTACTGGGGTGGAAATGGCTACGATCTGTTGCACTTCATCATGAAAACCGAGGGTCCGCCACAGCAGGCTCTGCTCAGTGGCGGGGCCTTCACGGGCAGGTATTTCAAACAGGACTGGGGCAGTAGCAAATGGAGGCTCAAGACACACTCGGAGTACTACACGGACACCGGTAAAACAGCCACCCGCTACCTTCCAACGTTGGACTACTTTGTGAAGATTTGCCAGAGCAGGACAAACACGAAAGCTAACGACGGAAACGCAAAGCAAGACGCAATGGACTTTCTCAACCTCCTTAAAAGGATTTTAGTCCTGGATGGTTCTAAGAGAATCACCCCCATCGAAGTCCTGAGACATCCATTTCTCACACGTAGAGTGGACAACACTACTACTATCCCCAAACAAACTCAACCTGCATCCCCAAGGCCAGTGGCCAGCACCACACCTGCACCAACCAGTGGTACACCCATCACCGTGATGGGACTAATTCATAAATTCTGTCTACGTACAAAAGACAGCGCGCTCTACTTTGTATTCAAATTATGGGGGGTTGACTTGCCCTGAGTCCACAGCAAAGGCAGACAACCTGGACCTGAAGCCTTTTGTCAGTGAGGAAATGGGCCCTTACGTATTACATTCTATTAGTTATTAGTCTAATAAAACCTCTTGATTTTAACAATATGCTGATGAACTGGTTAAGTCTGAGTAGTGTTGCTTTTTTTTTTGTGACTGCAGCAGGACTTTGTAGCTTTGGGAAAAAGCAGGTGGAAAATGAAAGGGAAGCTAAAAAAGTGAAATCTGAACAAAGAGAGCCTTTGTATTTACAAACCATGTGTATTTTGTTTGCTTGTTAAATAGTAGCCTATTATTGTTTTTGCATGTCTGTCAGCCTGTCTGCACACAGGTGGGCTACAGTACGTAACCTAGAAACTTGACAATAGAAATTAATAAGATCTTCATATCCAGGGGAAGATATGACACAAAGGCAATTGGGAAGTTCACGCTTTTTCAGCAAATGTTTAGATGTGGCTGGACCTTGGTATAATATCAGAGGAGCTGCATGCCACTGACTATAAGCAACGTTTGCGCAGCCGCAGCGGGACCAATGACAACAATGCAATGTTCTCGTTCGGCCACAGTGAGGCATCCATGAGTTGATATTGTGGAAGGGTTCACTCAAACTACAGCAGGTACTCTTCTCCAAACGAGGCAGAGAAGTCGGGTCATGTCAGGAAAAGCACAATACCAAAGAACACGCAATAGCAAATGTGTAGGCCACAGTTCGCATTGTGACTGTATTATTGCACGCTAGGAAACAGCACCTGAAAGTTAAGCTACGGGACTTACTGTTATAATAAACTGTAGTTATTTAATGTGACATAATGTGTATTAAAAGGTTGTTGCGAAAAAAAATGTGTGCATGGTTTTATAGACCTAATTTACATTTACATTTGCAGCATTTGGCAGACGCTTTTATCCAAAGAAACTTACATGTAGTACATTTGTCAGTAGTTGGACACGTCATATACCAGCAATTATAAGCAAACAATATTATAAATAGAACATATGCAGCATGATGTCATTATACCTGTTACCATGTAATAAACCATATAAAATGCAATAGCTAATGGACTAGCTAATAAAGTGCATACAATATATATATATATATATATATGTATCTATATAATTTTTTTAATAGTGAGAGATAAGAGGATGAGAAGTGCAAGACTTGAGAGCATGAGAAGTTAAAAAGGGGATTTAAAGATGACACTCTTAGATAGGAGAGAGTGCTAAGAGGTGGCGAGGTCGCTGGTCAAGGTACCAAGGTGGATTGTGAAGACGTGTCTTAAGTCTCTTGCGGAAGATGGGTAGTGTTTCCGCTGACTGTTGCTGAAAGCTCGTTCCACCACTGTGGTACCAAGACGGAGAAAAGGCGAGACTTCGATGAGCGAGTCTTGAGGCCTCATAATGGTGGCATTGCCAGTCGGCCAGCCGAGGTGATGAAACAAAGTTCTCTTTTTGCGGCCTGGAACCGGATCATTGTTAATTCTGAATATATTATATCGGTGCTGTTGTTAAGTTCATTAACATTTGCAGTGATATGACTGCATGCTGCACTTTAAGGCTGTATTAGGTCTGTCAGAAGAACAGCATGGACTTGTCATCGGTTGCCTGCTTTGTGCTTGGCTGACATGCAAGAATGTTAGCTAAAGATGCCACTGCATGCAGACAGAAAGTTTCAGTTTACTCAATAAAGTCGTGAGACTTTTTTCCACCAACTGTTTAATAGTGTGATACATCATGTCTTAGTATTCTGTGGAAACATTCAGTTTGTGTAATTTGCTCTTCTAGCACGAGATGGCAGTCAAGCACCACAATCCTATCTGCTGTAAGAAGAACCAGTCATAATATACCAGCTGACTATGAAGCATGAAACAGACTTAATTTCTCCCTAGATTTTTAGAGGTCACTAATAAAAATGATGTGATTGGCTCATGATGTAACAGGTAACTTCACTGTATCTAGATATTGTGGGGGCTCAATTGCAGGGTAAACATATGCAGGTTCCCAAAATAAACTAAAATAAGTGTAAAACATTTAAAAGAAATGGATATACCAGACAGATTGGCCCCATTGCCTTTAATATTAAAGTGCTTAGGCTAGATGTACATTCTCATTACCTAACATGCAATACTAAAAACAACCAAATGTCTTGCCTACCTATAGCATGGATGAGAAAAAAAACTACAGAGAGAATTCAAGTATACACCCATTTTTAAAAACACAAAATACAGTAGCATACTTAGAAAAGAAAAACTGGTGTGGCACATTCTTGGAGCGGATTTTAGCAGTTGGGAATTGAGAGTGGATTCTAGGTGCCATTTGGGACACGAAAATACCATTCTACAGGTTTTAGTCAAAGTAGTTCACAGGAGAAATTAATTCCAGTATAGAGCTCACGGAGAGAGCTGTGTCCATATATATATTGACTACCATAAAATCTTATCAGTTCAAAATTCACTATGGATTCCCAGTTCAAGAACACAAGACTTATATACAGAATATGTTATGAAATACATAACCACATTGCACTGCCGTTTTAACTTCTCTCTATCCATTCCAAAGGGACAGTGGCTCTAATGCTCAAGCACTTGTTCACAATGGAAATTAAATCTCTATATGCATAGATGATAATTACACAGATAAGGATCTCTGATGAGCTACGGTTTACTGTACCTACGGTGCAGCAGGCAGCCGAGGCTGTTCTTCTAGGACAGCGAAGCATTAAGCCCTGTTGCTCATAGCCCAGTAAAACAATGAAGCAGTACACATATCTAAGACAAAAAATAACAAACGCTCATCGGTGGACTTGCGCAGCAACACACACTCAAACAGAGGTGCGATCACAATTTACGAACATAGCGAATGTTTGCAATCATATTTAAACCGTTTTCAACATTTGTGAACAAAAGCAAACGGTTTGAGGTTGCGGTTCTCGGCGAACACGTGTTGAAGCTTGATGAAGGGCGACAGTTTCAATCTAACATTTTACACAAATCATTCAAAATTAAAAAAACAAAGCAAACATGTTCGCCACAAACGGTCGCCACTGTTCGCCACTGTTCGCCACTTCTGAACACACCTCCGGTTAGTACACAGATCCTTGCCTTCCTAGCCCATCCCCCAAAATCCTTAGCAGTAGTTGTTCGGAGAAAGCCAGCCATGCGGTGGAGATAGATGTGCCATGGCTCTCAGTGAGTTCAGTCCTACCAGATGTACCCGCCATCGTCTGCCTCCCCTTCCTCCTCCTCCTCCTCCTCCTCCGGCTCCTCGCCATTCTCCTCGGCCTCCTTCTCCTCTTCATCCTCCCATCCCACCCCACTCCCAAAATCCCCAGAATATCCCACCACCTCGTCTGAAAAGAGAACAGGTTAAAGGCGGTGTCAGTCATTCTCGAGAACGCTTGCTATCTTTGAGCTCAAATCAAAACAATTTCCCTCCCTCCGCAGGGCCCACACATTGAAGCACCTTGCGAAGCAAATGCGCTACGGCTTTGTTGTGAGCGGCGTTCGCCACTTCGTTTATGTTCCTATTTACAGAGGGCTGTGTGGAAGTACCGGATTATTTTATCAGCACACACGGTAAAATAGCGTAATGCAAAGAGGTATTTGGTGAATTTGACAAAATGTGTATTAGCTTACAATTAGCTTAATGAAATCAACTTAGGTTGCCATAAAGTCATAACAGACCTGAGCCCACAAGGTGAATGAAAGGGGAACTCCAAATGCTGTTTCTGGTTGAAAGCTAAAATGTTGTTTTGGGGGGTGCGAACAACAGCACGGCTGTCCGCTGTGATCCCGCTGCTTACCACAGTCTGGGTTGCCATGGATTCTAGAGCCCGCCATCTCCCCGCCATGCTGGTCAACACACCAGCATTCTGCTCTGTTCTGGTCACACTGCAGCTTCCTGTAATAGCCGTCCTCATCACAGCTGGGGATGTACACGCCTGCTAAGGCACGCACACACACACGCACACACACACATATGCACACACACACGCATTTGTGCACGCACACACACACATACACACACACATATGCACACACAAACGCATATGCACAAACACATACGCGTGCGTGCACATACAGTCATATACACACACACACACACATGTACAGACGTGCACACACACACACACACACACACACACACGTGTACAGACGTGCACACGCGCGCACACACACACACACACACAGAGTTGTTAAATATTTATGCCCCCACCACACAAAGCTGTCTCACACCGATGCTGGCGATAAGTGCAGCATAACCGCAAATGTTCCCTCCCCCCCTTTCCCCCACAAGCCCGGCCACCCTCTCACCTTGCAGATCGGATAAGACCTGCGGCTATAGGCGGTGAATATAGGGTCGTTTCTTTTCTTTGATTAACCACACACACACACACGCACACACACAAGCCGAGTGTCCGGATTCATATTCGCTGCCTGGGCGGATGGGAATGCCGAGTGCTGCGAGGGTGGCATGCAGGATTGCAGTGACAACTGATTGACACAGCACCACAGCTCCCATAGCTCCCTGCGGACAGTGGTGTCCAATGCCGACGACTGGAGCGCTTAAGACCTGCTCAACACAGACACAACCCCCCCCCCCATCCCAATGACAACCATTCCTCCTGTCTTCTAACACACTTGGACGGCAAGCAAAATGTAATGGCAACGATTTATTATTATTATTAATGTATTATGGTTTTTATTTTATTTATTATATGTATTTTTCTTTTTTTTTTTTTTTGCTAAAGCCGATAAAACAATTTAGCCTGCATCACACTTTTTGGGTTGGCTTCAGTGATTTCCCAACATTACTGCTCTCCAGAACTGATTGGTTGGAAATAAGTGTCAGCGTGGCCAATTGCGCGTCTTTTCCGACAATACAGTTAAGGTTTTTCCCGCCGTTTCACCAGACAGGTTCAAGTCTATGTATTTAGCTAGTTGTATGCTTGTTTTGCGGTGCCGGGGGGCGGGGACGGGCTACATCCTGGCTAAATTCAGTCATATCTCACTATGCCAGTTAGTGTGGAGTTCCCAAAGAGCAAGAGCAAGGACCAAATGGACGTTTTTAGCCTTTCCCTCTCCCAAAGCCAGTGCTGCCTAATCTCTGGCCTGATTAGGGCCTAATCCTAGCTATGTGCTTGTGATCTGTTTAATGAGGCTGCTCTAGGCACCTTGCTACACACACAGGCCTATACACCCAGACATGTTGCCTGGAGATTTAAGATAGTGCCTACTACCCAGGCAGCATCCATGGATGCAATAGAAAAACTGGACATGGCATGTAACAATGGCGGCCATTAATTTCAGAGCGCGCGCATCAAAGACACGCACACGTTAGGGAGAAAACATCAAAGCACGCATCCCGGAATGCATGCTCGTTGCATTGTAACGACGTCGTGAATAAAAACAAACCTTCCTGGGCTTCAGGAGACATTTAAAATGAAACCAAATATAGAATGTTTTCTGAAATTGTGTGGTGTTCATTTTTGTTTACGAGGTGTTTTTTTCTATGGGCCATCATCAATATGCCTTTAGCTCTCCATAGCACATAGCTGCAGTACCGGCCATGGCCACAACAGCAGGAGGGAGGCATCCAGGAAGATTAGCGGGCATTAGTTTAGCATTAGCTATTGGAGCTAATATAGAAGGATGTCTAGGTTGCCAGAGCATCACTAAAAGAATACGGTTGTGGATTAAGTCTAATTTTACACAATATATAAAAAAACACATCTATCACGTAATCATTGTAATGCAGTTTCATCATTATTATTAATGTTTGATAATATCCAGGTTAATTCCAGTTCTTCCTACTGGCTTTGTGTGTGAAAAGGGCAGGCCTCGTTCAGATACGGTACTGTATATTGAAAGGTGCTGGGGTCGTGAAAGAAAAACGCCTTGGGATCACCGGTGTAGTTTACTTTGTCACTGTCTCCACACTGTATAAAACGTTTATTTACCAGGCTTTTTTTTGGCCACCTCCTGCATTTGGATTCTCTCCAGTTCAGCCAGGCACGGGGGTTCTGCGAGGAAAGAAAAGTGACGGTAAGCGAATATGCAGAGGCTCTCTCGCAAGCTCTGTCTCATCAATGCGCCGATAATTATCCGCTTTTGACCCCATTGATTTTCATAAAGAAATCTAATATTTCATTGCTGCATATGCTGAATCAATTGTCTCTGTCTGTGACTGGCAAGAGGGTGAGCTACATCCATCATTTAAAGACCTGCAGCTTTCAGACCAGAGTGCATTTGTACTGCAGCAAACAACAGCCATACACTATAGCCGTATACTGTAGCCATATACCGTAATGGTAACTCATAGAGTCAACTATATTCCAATCCCCCTCACTATATACTATAAATTATAAATAGATATAATGGTTTTTTTTAAGGTTGTGCTGGAGTATGCGAACTACTGAAAATATTAAAGCAAATCCTTACACTAAACTGTAGTTAATAATGGGTGGGGAAACTGGGGCAAGCTTGTTGTTTGTTAAACAACCCATGTATGAAATCAGTTTGGTGTGCAAATAAGGTTTCAATTAATACCTGAGTTTACCTAACACAAATACATGCTAGTATTCTAACTGAATCTGCTGGGAGTTTTAGTTCCTGACAATTTACCATAACAACTGTGGAGATGGTTGCTGATACACATTGTGTGTGTGACACAATGCACTGTACAAGCTCTGTGTGGGTTAAAGGTATAGTCAGCGACTGTACACTAAAGGCGCCTTCACACGATAAGCGATTTTCGCTTCGCTCACCGCGAGGTAGGGCGCCGAGCATACAGAGCAGCGCAACGCAGCGTGAACATATCTCTAGGCAACGAGGGCGACACACTACTGAAGACTGAAGAACAGACTAGCTAGCAATGCCAAACAATGAATATATATTTTTCTAACGTTATAAACATAAAACAATTATTTATTTTCATTTTGAGTATATTACATTAATTCTCAAGTACCTATGATCAATCTGAGGGCACAATGGTATTTCTGCAGCTAACAGTTTTTTGGGTAAATGGACTTTGTTTCAGGCCATGCATGGTAGATTTAGCCGTCTGGGCGCTCTATATGTAGCCCTCCACAGCAAAATGTCATTGGTGACACGGCAAATTAAGAGACTGGAAGCGTTAAACTTTTGCTACCATGGAAATGCATTACAGTGCTCCATCTTTGTTATTATTCCAATATCTTTGCTGTGGCATTGAAGGGAGTTTTGTTTTCATCCAGTTCAAATATCAACAAGCGTTCTCCAGAGTGACTGACTACACCTTTAAACTGACAGTGAACTTAATCAGCGGCTTCTCAGCCTACTCACTTTCCCTCCAGAAACAGAAGCACCACTCGGCCGTGGAGACCTTCCCATCCTTGTAGCTGTCACAAGAGTTGAAGAAAGGTCGAATGCAGACCTCGTACTTGTCCAAGTTAATGGCAGCTAGCTCGGCTTGGTCCAGATAGAGGTCACTGTTGGTGTCCAGCTTGGAAAACATCCAGCCAATAGAATCCTTGCAGCTGGCAAGCAGGTTCTTATCCAAGGCTGAAATGTATTATAGTTCAACAACATTTTCTTTATATAATGTTAATAATATATAATGTTGTATTATTTATAGTACATTAACAAATAGTATATACTATAGTATGAATATATTCTATATTAATATAG
>JAODTR010091067.1:0-13975 GCA_025399935.1 Amblyopsis rosae | reverse complement strand
GTTTTCCTTCGTACATGTGTCTAGGAATTGGCCAGGTGCGTATTGGTAACAATATCTAAATCTCGTGGCACAAGCGCAGAGCTGATAGTGTATCTGGTCGTTTCAGATGATCACCACAATTGTAGTTCTTTATGCTGCAAAAATGAACAAAACTGTTCATTTTCAAGATTTTGACAGAGCTGTACTTATCAAAGTAAGTTATTATTTTTCCCAAATGAAAATCGAATTCTAGTTTAGGGTCTGACAATTTTCATTGCAGATTTTCCCCCTTCCATTGCTGTATGTGGGAAACCATATAACAGGACTCGCTAGCACAAAAAAGCTCAGGTTGAACCTTTGTTCTGTACGGTAAACATTTTTAACATATCCACATTTATTTGCAATGAAATGTGTAACATGTTTTCATATATTTCCAGCCTTCCCATGTTCACAGTATTGAGGAAATTCACCATATTAATGACTATGATCATGGAATCATACATATTAAGGTTTGACATTTCAGAGTGCTGTAATAACCTACAATATGTAGATGTGTTTATTAATGAATAATATTTTTTTGTTAAGGTCATATTTTATGCTAATTATCTGGCAGAGATAGAATGTTTTGGCTAAACAAGTATTTGTATCAGGTACGGTAGAGGGAGCAAGTGTACAATAGTACAAGTGTACAATAATGACACAAGTATACAATATCTGGCTTTTGACCTACACCTTTACCATACTATACAGTACTGTGTCCATTGTAGGTAGTCCTTAAGGCATTCTCCCTGCTCTAACAGCTGATTCAAATATATAGATCCTTATAATGAGCTATTCATTTGAATCAGCTGTGGAGCAGGGAGACATCTGAAACATGCAGGGCAGCGGCCCTCTAGGACCAGGATTGGGGACCACTACCCAATTATGCCTTCTAAGTAAAAGCAGTATCCATTCTTTCTAGGAAAACATTTTCAAATCGTCTAATATACAGTGTTATGGCCATTGTTCTTGGAGCCTTCGTTGCTGCAAGGTATGTTATTTTAAACCATAATAAGGAATAAAGTGTTTTAGAAAGTGATGTAGATATCAAATTACTGTTTTCTGTCGTAGTTCTGACCTGGCTTTTGACATGGGTGCTTACACTTTCATATTGCTCAATGATGTCTTCACTGCAGCCAATAGTGTCTACACAAAAAAGAAACTTGGGGTTGAGGTAAGCTGTAATCTAACATATGGTAGCTACATATGGTACATTTTTTCATGTCTGAAAGTGAGTCTTAATTCATATCAACATATCCAACATTTCACTTCCAAACCATTGGTGACCATGGTCAAGTATTCTCAAGAGCTTTCATAATGATTGAAAGAAAAATACAAGTTATGATAATATCTTCTTCTTCTTTTTCTTCTTCTTCTTCTTCTTCTTCTTCTTCTTCTTCTTCTTCTTCTTATTATTATTCTTATTATTCTTCTTCTTCTTATTAATAATAATAATAATAATAATATTGTTATTAATGTATACGTCTACACTATACCTTCCCAAAATGGGACATTCTAAATGAAACTACAAATAATGAAAGGGGAACTTTAACAATACCTATTCAAGTAAAAACATGTATTTTGCCCTGGTTATTGTATCTTCTTTTTTAAAGCATAGTACCTCAGATACGCTAAGCATGAACTCGGATTACCTGCTATAAATTTGGGTTATTGAGTTCATATTATTTGTGTATTAAGGGTCTTGGTAAATATGGTGTTCTATTCTACAATGCCCTAATCATTGTCATCCCAACCGTCTTGGCAAGTGTGTTTACGGGGGACTTACACAAGGTAAGAGCAGTCTATGTCTGATGTCCATACAGTATGTACATTTGTACATAAAGCTCTGTGTGCCCAAACGTGTTATTCTATTTCTGCCTGACCATATTGTTGGTTGGGGTCTACAGGCAATTGCTTTTGAAGACTGGCTAAAAGTCTCTTTCATTTTATGTTTTCTAATGTCCTGCATCATGGGGTATGTACATGTTATTACTGTATATACACACACATTTCAGATTTACATTTCAGATTTGTATTTATTAAATATTTTTGTGCTACAATAACATGACCGTTCACCATATCAACAACTTGTACCATACACACAAATACATGTACATGTCAAACAATATATTATTCTTTTTCAGGTTTGTACTGATGTATTCCATAATTATCTGCAGCTATTACAACTCAGCCCTTACTACCACTGTAGTGGGCGCAATAAAGGTAAGATACCAGTAATAATTATCAGGGCTGATATTCACAAAGCATCTTAAGGCTAAAAGTAGCTCCTACTTGCCGATTTAGGAGAAACTGCTGAAAATAATGTTCAGTCTTAAATTTAAGACTCCTCTTTTTTTTCTGAGATTATTTCACAATGCGTATTAGCGCTAAAACTAGCTCCTGAATCTGTGAAAAGTTAGGAGTCCTCTTGACTACCCTAAATCACTAGGACCAACTCCTACATGGCTGCTGCAGGGTCAGTGCTCCCCTCCAGCCCCATTATGCTGGTGTCTGAGTGGACACTTGACACCATAGGTGGTAGAGCCTTGAATGCTGAGCCTTTGTATACTTTAGGCTAAATATATTGACTGACAAAATATAACATTGTGATCTAGTGTATTTGAAAATAATTGGGCTAATGCCCTGTTAACTGTGGTACTTGTTTACTATTTGAATTCTGCCATCTCTGTCCTGGACTGACTGCAAATACCACCAGAGATTATCACAATAACTGGTGACTAGATCGGCTCTAAAACCCTTTGACAGGTGAACAGGTCATAGGGGCATGCAGAGATGTTGGTTGAGCAACTGAACTCCATTCTTTTACATTTGTTAAACAATAACTACAGAGTTAAGCACCGCCCCCATTTCCCAGAATCCCTTGTGTTCATGTGTGATTTGTGTTCCATAATATACGTGTGTTGGAGAAGAGTGTATAACACTAATTCTGTTATATGTGTGCACCATTACAACTATACCTATCTTGATCGGTGTAGTTTTATTTAGTCTTTATTTGAAGTCGTCAACACTAGTTGTTAATGCTACATGTTGCTCACCACATTATGATGGAAATACATTATGGATATATAGTTCAAGCTTGAACAATGAAAATGTAGATTTATTGTTTAAATAGGATTGTAGCTGCCAATGAAGCTGCTATTTTTGATAAAGCCCATGAACTCACTAACAGACCCATCCCCTATCAGCCAATCATTGTTCATGAAACACAGCATCATCTATAGCAAGGGGGTCAACCCCACCCTTTCTCTTATCTTAAGAGTTCTCCAAATTAAAAGTAAGTAAAAATTGGTCTCAGCAGCTACACAGCTTTATGAATAGAATTTAGGAGAGAACTTTTAGATAGGAGCTTTTAGTGCGATTTAGGAGAACTCTTAAGCGGTAAGCTACAATGCTTTGTATATCAGATATAACAAATGATCAGCTGTGTTTCTTGGTCAATGCATAGAAAATATAAATTTTTCCTCAGAATGTTGCAGTGGCGTACATTGGAATCTTTTTTGGTGGAGACTACATGTTCTCCTGGACAAACTTCCTTGGCCTCACTATTTGGTATGAATTTATTTATTTAATAGTTAACATTTAGTTTTCATGCTGCAATTTGTTATTTTCATAATTATTTTGTCCACGCGTCTACTGGTCACTGTAACAATAATGTGCACTATGTAGAGATCCTCTATGGCTGATACAAAAGTCTATTGACTGGCATGTGTAGTGGGTAGTTATACACTATGGTCCGCCATTTGTGTTGCTTGTGTAGATAAACTAATAAGTGAAAAAATGATTAATATAAAGAGGTGGCAGTTATTGGTAGGTGCAGTTTACAAAACCTTGTGAAAAATGTACAAAAAAGTTATGAAGGATTTCAGCTGTAAACACACAAAATACATGCAGTGCTAACATGGTTAGAAAGCTATGTGGAATCAAGGTGCTTTTAGTTATTTACTTGCATTCTGTATGTGTTTACCAAATTAATTCATAAATGTTTATGATATAGGAACTCATGTTTTTTTTTTCTTTGTTTTTGTTTACAGCATGTCAGGTGGACTTGTATACTCATACCTCATCTTTAACAATAGAACAATATCTGAAAATAATGGGACAGATAAACAAAATAAGACTATCATAGCGGAATCTACAGAGAAGTCATCCACATCAATTAAATAAATTGCCTGTTGATGCCACAATTATTCCCCATATTGGGGCATGGTTACTGTTTTTAGATTTATGTAAATATTTAAGATCTCTTGTGGTAGATCACATATTGCTAAATCTTGTATTGCACCATGAATAATAATAATTGGAAACAAAACAGAAGTAAATGTTTGTTCATTAACAATTAATGTATTTTTATTGAAGAACATGTACAGTGTGAACAGCGTGTCAGAAAGCATTTTTAAATGTGTAATAACTTTCTATTGGGCAAACAATACATTCCAATATCATTGAAAATATTGATTGAAATCAACAGACGGGGAAAAGCAACCTTCAGAATGGTTGTGTTTTTGATGCAGACTTTGACACACAATGGGCTCGAACAGATCAGGTATTTGTGACCAAAACCCAACAGCCACCAACCTTATCCAACAATAAATGTTTTGGTATTTGGAGCTCACTTTAATTAGTCATGTCATTTTAGTGACTTAAGTCAACCTACTCACCACCTATCGGGGAGCCCTAATTGAACAGATTAAAAATCTCTGTAGACTGGGCAAGCTATAGTCCAACAAGCACACTGCCAAATAGTTTCTTAAACCACATCAGTGACTGGACATGCTTTAATATATACTTGGGAACAGTGAATTATTTGGTGTTTTCATTATCAACATGTCACCCATTTCAATTTTAGTTTGATGCCACAAATGCAATTGGTTAATCAGTCATTCACTGATCGTTTTTAGATTGCTTCCTGGTGCAGTCCTAAACAGAACAAAAATCTCAAAATTTGGCCAGTTATACACAGCTTTTTACAGTGTTAAAGATGTAGTGTTAATTATTTAGGAAAATACCAAGCACTACACAAATTACTTTGCAAAAGGCAAGTATCATTACCTGGACATGCTTATGAGTCTGACACTTATCAAACTGCAAGCGTAATCCATAAATGCAAGACATAAGATACACACGCTAAAGTCAATGGCTGCCTTAAATTTGTGCATAAAATTGGGGTACATTTCTAAAAAGGCACATGGGAAACAACTAGTCAATGCATGATAACTTAATGAAACATTTTAACTAATGTGATGACAAAATAGGAAATGTCAGGTTAAACCTAATACATGCACAAATGAAAATGTTCCCCTTTACAGACCTAGCAATAGTGCTTTCAACTGAACTAAATATCAGCAAAAAGAAATTAGTTGGTGAAATAAATACCTTTAGAAGTGAAACTTTGACACAATGAGATGACTAACCACACATACAGTATGCCCATATCTCTACTGGTCTGCTGCCTTTTAATATAAAAGATGACATCACATTAATTGTCTTGCCCAGTTTGAAACCAACTTTTAGACACAAGATTTCTTAGAACTTTAACATGCTTATGTATTCACATACACCATGAATGCTTAGCATGCATTACGATGTAAACATAATTATTATATTTCTACATAAAAGCCAGAGATAAGGAGGCTTGGAGATGGCATGTGGCCAAATGTCAAATGACATAATTTGGTTACAGCTATGTGTATTTAAAAAGGTGACAAGTCTACGATTGAAATGTTCTCAAAGTTTGTGCCCAGACAGACAGACCTCTGGATTAGCCTTGCAATTACCACCTCACATTTGCATATAACAGTTGCATCTCCGCTGCTCAATTCAGCTGCTTACGTTATCTCATTTCTTCCACCTGCACAAGGTGAAAGTTAAATAATTGATTCTTTCATGTATTTCTGTCAGTCTGTAGTAGCAGCATTTATTTCAATGCTGGAGATGAAAGGAGCCCGAAGAGCCCATTTAACACAGTGGGGACGCAACTGATATATCCTATGTTTAACTGCACCCTGTGCTGTTCTGTTCATCAGAGCTTAATCTACATACACAGCCATTGTACATAACACACTCTTACACTCAATACACTTAAAGAAACTCGTTACCACCAAAGTGCAAACAAAAAACAACAAAAAAGGTACTGTCTCTGCCTTTAGAAGGCAGAAGGAATAGAAAGACATTCTTCATAATCAAATCTACAATAGCAGCCTAAAAAGGATAAAACTGATGCTGTATAAGGTGCTTTAGCTTGTGCCCACCTGGTGCTGTGCAGGGAAAAGGACGCCATCTATCGATACAGATTTGAGGAAACAGTCTAGTTTCACAACTCGAAAGGATATACTAAACGTAGTTTTCAATCTGTATTTCTAGCAATTTCTATCAATAGCACGTCTGCAGGAAGGCAGAATGGAGTTGGGTAAGAGTTTTTACAGGGAATAGGCGTGGGGGGGGGGGGTTCAGGCAGACAGGTTGTTGGCCAGCTCGATGAGCGCCAGGGCGCCATGGAGACGCTCACGTTGCTCTTGCAGACGCCGCTTGGCCGCCCCTCCCTGGCTGCCCTTCTCTTCCTCTGCCATTTCATCCTCCTCGTCAGAATGAAAGCATCCCATGGGATCCTTCTGTTCCTGGTCCTCAGCCCCAGAGCTGCCCTGGGCCTTCTCCTTAGTGCCCGTGGGGGAACGCTGCTCCCGGGTTTGCCAGTACCTGCAACAATACAGGACCACACTCGTATGTGAATATACATTAGGGGTTTACCATTTCAGATAACGATGGCTTGGATTTAATCCCTTTACACTGGCTTGAACAGGGTGTTCTAAACCACACACACACACCGAGTGTATATGAATGGGTAGTGAGCAACTCACTTTGCCAGCCACTCTGCCACAGCCTTGTTGTCCACAGACTCTGCATTCCCAGGGCCTTCTTTAGGCTCTTCTCTCTTCAGTCGGGAGTATGGGTGCTTGGGGCAGTGCCGGTTAGCATGTGTGAAACGATTTCCGCATCCTGCAGAGAAAACCGAAAGCCATCATTAGATGAAACAGCAGAGGTAGGTAAATTATATTAGATATTTGAGAGCCACTGTTAATCAGAAACTCTATCAGTTATGACATTGGTTATTTTTATTACAGTAATCTGCAAGTAATTCTCACCTTTCTCAGAGCAGACAAAGGGTTTTTCACCAGTATGCAACCGCTGGTGTGTTTTCAGTTGGCCGCTTTGGACGAAAGCCTTTCCACAGTGAGGATAATCACACAGATAAGGTCTCTCTCCTAAAAGTATGGACAATACCCTTTCAGTACTCATGATTATCATTAAGATAATCAATTTCAGAGGCATACACATACACTTTTGCAGAACTACAATTTACCCATTTTACTGAACTGTATTAATGAGCAACAAGGCTGTTCTGGCGGTTTTCCTCACCTGTGTGTGTTCTCTTGTGGGCTTGAAGGGATTTCTCCCTGGGAAATACACGGTTACAGATATTACAGCGGATACGGCTTGAGGAGGTCTCCCCCTCATTTATCAGCTCTCTCACCGTGTCAGCACGTGGGCGGCCACGTCGGATACCATCCTGAGGCACAAACACATAATATTATGAGTCAGCTGACTGAGTTCCAACTGGTTAAATAGTTGGATTTTCTTTTGAATAAAAATGTGCACAAAATGCATTACAATTTAATTAGAGACAATATTTACGCACATGATGCATTATTTCATTTATTTAAAATGTTTTAATTTTAAGACACTTATTTGACTGAAACTGGTACCAACGCTTTGATGTCCGTGGGAGGAGTAGAACTTTCTTCGAGGTCACGTGGGTAAAAGTGTAGCAACGTTCTATATTACATCCGGATATATTTTTGGCGCGCAACATGACGTCATGTGGAGCAGCTGCTGTAATACCAGGAAGTGACTGGGGTTTAAACCATATGTCACACCCTAATGCGCGGGCGCATTTTAAAATTAATTTGACTTGGCAAAACACATCAATGTTATATTAGAAGTAATTGGCTAGATGTCTGTCATCACCAATTATGACATATTTAATAATATGCACCCTGAATATTACATTCGATTTAATTGTTTTCTTTCATACAAACGTCTGAAACATCCTTTGTAAGATGTGTTTTGCAAAATCCGAGTGTTCAGAAATAGTTGGCTAACCTAGGCCTAATTGAAGTGTTAAAATAAAATGCTAGATTTTCAGTTTCACATTGATGTTTAAAAAAGAAGTCAAGTATTATGATCCATCGTTAAATGCAGAATGTAGGCCTACCTTCATTTGGTCAGGTGAGGGAGCCATGTCAGCTTCACTTGCCATCTTCAGTCCACTTCCAGTCGGGGACGAGGCCCCGTTCACAGACCCCGGACTCAGTGTCACATTGTGGGCATTTTCGCCCCACTTCCATGGATATACCATAAAGTCGCTGAATCCCGGACTGGTCGGCATCAAGGCTTCTGACTTTCTTGGCTTGATTGGGGTCGTCTTGATAACAGACACTAACACTCTTTTAGGTGAGTCGTTGCAAAAAATAACGTGTGGGTGCTTATTTTCTGCCATGGTCTAATAGCAACGAGTACAAATCAGTGTAGTAGAAAGTAGTAGGCCTAAATGATAATTGCAACAATTATTCTACTGTAAGAAACCCCCACGAAATGGTAGTGCAAAATATAAACGGTTCAAAATATCAAACGTTTCAGTCTGGAGTAAATATATCATTCATTTCCAAGCCAGAATTGTATGGATCCGTTGTTCTCAAAAAAAGTATCCACCAATGATTCAGTCCTGTTAAAAATGATAGGTTGATATTCCTACTGTCAAAGTGGTCGTTCTGAAGTGTGTGCGCCCACAGACCGTCCCGCGTTGCAAATCGCGCCTGAGCAGTTGACTGACAAATCAGTCAAGAGGATTCAACTACATGTATCAGAAATAACCTATTACAAGTGTTTCGGGGACTGCTCAAGTCTAGTGTGGCAGACCTCTAGCCAATAGTGGGCAAACCGTTGCGTTGTCAGTGATGATTGGTAGTTAAATTTTAACCAATTAGGTTTAAACAGTTGAAGCGCGCTTTTGCAAACCACCATCCCAATTGGTTAATGAAGACGTATACATGTTGTGTAGCCAATGAGGGCGAAGGGCGGTTATCTGGCTTTTCCCGCGCGGATGTCTGTTTATGTTATTACATTTTAGCCAATTTAAAGGGAAAGGAAACGTTGCTGAAAATAACCAATGTTACATAATCTCGTGCCACTGCACAAAATATACTGAAACAATGGTTTAACTATCTTTGAAGAGAATAATAATAATAGCATGTGGAGAAATATGCATGTTTTTTTATAGTTTTAATAGCTATTAAACATTAGCAAGAGAGCTTTGCTGCCTACTAACATAAGCGGGAAAATGTATCTTTCATCTGAACTAGAATAGCCTACTCTGGCTACATAGTTTAACCACTACCAACAATAGCCTACACATTATTTGCACACTTATTTGATGAGTCTCATTGTCTCAAACAAGGTGTGTTCTAATTTACAGATCAGTTGAGCGATCCCCTTTTGCAGTTTATTTAAAAGAGAGGCATACTTTTCAGGTGAAATAAGATGGCAATTATTTTGCAACACGAAGGCTATTTAATTGTGATGGTATATACGCAGTCACACAAATCAATCACATCGCCACGCCATTAAACTCCACACACGTTCACAAGGTTCACTGAACGAGGGACATGTTCAGTTCACTGAATGCATCCCAAATGTGTAATAATCCCTGCGTTCAGGATGGTGGAAGGTTTGCTATACGTTCAATGAATGCGAACGAATGCGAACGCTTTAGAGGATACGTGTCGTGCAATGAAAAAGTTGATAGAACGTTCAGAACGTTCAGTCCACTGAACGCACTCACTAAACACAAATGGGCGTGGTTTCTGCAGTTTACACACGTGAAAACGTTTAAATCTGACTCGGCAGTTGCCATGACCAACTACAGTTATTCATCGATGCAGCTCGACTCATACATTTTAGTTCACCTATATTTGGACAGGTGTGGTTTGGCTGATGTTTATTGAGTGAGGGAACCAAACGATTGCGCTCGGCATGTTTTCACAGTGTACAATGATGCCAGACGAATATGGTTGTGCTGTAGCGAATAGGTTCAGGGAGCTCCTGGATGATGACGCTGACCCGTTCGACTTGCTCATTAAGGCAGAAACTGAAAAAGATAAACAGAAGAAGAAGAAGGACTCACAAAAGAAAACTAAACCAAAGAAACCTGGTCAGAAAGAATCCCAGAAAGAGAGACTCGTTACAGGCATGTCTGACGCCGGTCAAGATGCGCAGCCTCTGACAGTGACAGGTAAACATGACCCAATAGAGCACAGACTTAATCGATTGACTATATTAGACTTAAAACTGAGTTCGTTCTGTTCTGATTAGGTATTTTCCGCACACGTTAGAATGACAGTCACAGGCGTGTCTGACACACAATAATAACAAGGTAGGGAATTTAATCTAACATAACTACGTGGAACAATACAAAGCCCGATCAAGGGCTGTGACTGTTTCGATTTTGTAGTTCAGCCAAAAAAAAGCAATCGGTTTGCCTGGGCATTGTCAGCTGCTGATTCTGCAAAGTTAGTCAAGATGACCAGCGCAGCGCAAGGCTGAAATACATTCGTGGTGTTTGCAGATAACTTAGATTTTCTGTTTATTAACAAGGACTTTTAACATCATTGGTTTTTATTGGTCACACCCAATGGTGTGACTGCGATTAACCAACTGTCTGAGATGATGAATAAAATGCTGTATGAAGAGGTCAGATGCAAAAACTTCCATCTGAAGTCTATCTGAAAAGTAGCAACTTAAAAAAATATTAGCTTTCCATATTTGGGTTCACTCATTTAATCTTTATTACAATGAAAAGGCTGTGTCACTGAATAGAGTAATACCTTCCAAAAATGTTATTTTTTTGCCAGTTAAGATGTCAGATGGACTTGGTGTGTGTGTGAGTGAATGATGGCCTGCCTGCTACATTGTTTATCTGTGTGCAGGGCGACCCTCTCAGGCATATGGAGGACCAGTGATTAAAGAGAACCGAGGTGGTGTGGCAGGGGCTAATAGGGGTACACGGCGCGTTGTCTTCAGGGAACACCCTGAGGACAACCCTCAGGATTTCATTCCCAAGTATGTTTCTACAGAGGCTGTGAATACAACACACTGCTTTGTTTTGTATGGATCTAACTTGTGGTTCGGTTTCTGTTTCTTTACGCTGGCAATTGTCTTTTTTTTTTTTTTATATTGATGGAAATTTTACAATATGAACTCACATTCGTCCATTAATCTTTCCCCCAGGCCCTCATATGATGCAGACTCTTTCTCTAAAAGCAGAGGGGGATTTGGCTCTGGACGAGGTGGATATTCCAGAAATTCAGAATACTTCAATCTTCGAGGGAAAAGAGAATATGAGCGACACAGTGGAACGTAACTATTGTATTTTAGTTTTTTGTCTAAACAAATCAATTTTGTTGCCCTTCTTAAAAGCTTCTGCATTGACTATGTTTATTGCAGAGGCATTTCTCCTGAGGAGAAGAGAGGGGGCAGAGGGCCATGGAACTGGGGGTCTGTTCAGGACACTATGAGGTAAGGATGTTGTCATTTAATTTAAACAGGGCTGTCGCCTATCGCTTGAAAGTAGATGAGTCGAATCATCAGTCAGTGACCTGTCAGTTGTCTAAGGTTATTCAAGTAAAGTTGTTAATTATTTTTTTATATCAATAAGAATTTTAAGACTTAAACAGATGCAAACATTTCATAAATATAATTAGGCATTTAATCGATAAATTGGGACTTTTATGACCTCACCCCCACCCAATTGTGTAAATCACTGCATATCATAATGAAATGTGTATGGGCATATGTCAGAAAACAGGAATGCGCACGTTAAGTGTAATCAATGCAAATGACAGATTTCATGGCAAATGGGGCATGCGGCCTATTTAGTTTATAGCTCATAAAATGGTGTGCAGATACAATTTAACTTGCACCCCACCCTCTCTGACAGTGACTTCTTGTAATTGATTAGCTTTAGTTTGGGCGCACTGTGTTTGTCTAATCGTATTTTGTATTCCAGTTGCAGCGAATTGATGGAGGTGACTGAAGTTCCAAATCAATCTCCAGAGCCCTCACTATTGGCAGAAGGGGAGGACCAGTAAGTAACTAATTCACACGGTAATAATTATTCTTTGGTCAAATTATATTCAGCTGCACCCAGAGTAGGTGATGAGACGAGTGTTCTTGCGTTATGAGGTGTCCTGTAGCTCAGCTGTAGAGTATTGTCGGTGCCATCCAGAGACATTGTGATGACACCTGCTTCTTGCTCATTACTACATAATCTTTCTTTTGGTGATGCAAAATTGGTACATAAAGTGCAGTTATGTCTAGGAGTTAAATTACAAGAATACGTACACCAATAAGGAAACAATGTGATAGGGCCTCAGAGGTTGATGGAGAGGTGGTGGTCCAGGTTGCCATGGAGATGACTCTAGACGAATGGAAAGCGCTTCAGGAGATAAGTCGTCCAAAGGCGGAGTTTAACCTTCGTCAGGCTGACACTAAAGTCCCAACCAAAGCCAGAGTCATCCACCAATCGAAGCGCATTGAGGTGAGATTGTAATTGATCCATGTTGGCTGTATAATAACACCGTTGTAGTGATTTTTCAAGTGAGCGCACCTGCTAAAACATTCATTAAGCAAGATACCCCAGCCGGCTTCTTAATACTGCACATAATTGTATTCGATGGACGTCTCTCTAGGCTTTTATCGAAACTCTACTCAATTCTGTAACTGTCTATGATCTTGACTACCAGAACAAGGAGAGCGTAGATATGGAGGAGGAAGCCCATTTTCTGCGCAGGTCTGTGAATGACATCACCTCTCGTATGGACATAAACTTTGGAAGTCTTGGGCATCCTGCTTATGGTGGTCGAGGCAGAGGAGGAAGAGGTGGACTGGTAGGCCGCCCAGAGAAGGACAAACTCAAATTTGACAAGGTGACGTTATCTGAATGTGACCGGTCTTGCAAGCTAATGTTCACTAAGACGAATCAGTGTAGCACAATGACCCCTTCAGTATTTTATGCAGAACTACTAATTTAATGAAGACAACCTTAATAAAAAGCCTACTTTGACAGCATGTATCAAGAAGGGATGCAATTGAACATGCATTTATAGGCCTGCTTTTATCATGGTAACATTAGATACATGGGTCTCCATCTCTGCAGGTTGATGTTCTGGCACCAAATCCAGATGACCCAGAGGACTTTCCTGCACTAACAGCAGGACAGTAACTGAAGACTTGCTGTCTGAAATTCACTTCACATTTGCTTGTTGGTGAAACTGGGATGCACTTTAACTTCTATCTATATAGCACCGCTACAGTGTTCTGGGTTTTATTTCATGTTCCTGCTCATGCACTGATTGAAAATAAAGTTTTGCAAAATCAACTGGTGAAAACGAAACTACTTTATCCAATCACGTTTAGTTTTACTGTATGACTACAGCTTGATAACACCATTAAAGGCAGAGTTCATTATTCTTGGTAACTTTGAGCTCAAATCAAAACGGTATCGTGCCGCCTCACACAGAAATGCATGCACTACAGCGTTGACCTTACTACTACTTAAAGCCAGGGTGGTATAGTACCAGATTCTTGATTTGTTTTACCATTGAGAGAATGGTAAGCTAGTGAGATGTTGACTTTGACAGCTTGCAATGGCCAACTTTACCTTTTAACTATGTAAAAATGAATTGTAATGAGTGGTCCCAAATGATAGTGGTAGTAGCAAATATTCAAACGAGAACTTTGCAGGCGATGAAAACTCTGACTGTTGTCTGTGCATATGCACCGAACAGCAGTTCAGAGTATTCAGCCTTCTTGGAGACCCTGAATG
>JAODTR010091045.1:0-13977 GCA_025399935.1 Amblyopsis rosae | reverse complement strand
GGACATAACGTTAAATGTTTTGTATGATATGACCGATCACTGACCCAGATAAAAGCATTAGGCTATTACTTGCGGTATCAAAAACGCCAATCCGTTTCCAGCAGGGATACATTTTCGGTATGACACGTGAGTGCGTCTTTATCAATGAGCAATGTTTAGGTTAAGTAAATCAACACAACATTATTTAATAAGCAGCCTATATCTAATCCGTTTACTGTTTCTGAACAACAGCCTATATTCATCTAATGCAGTTATTGATGTGCACAGTGCATCACTCTTGATAATATGCCTGTCCTGCAGACTAGTTGTTTATGCTATGGTGGCCTTCCAGTTAATGTATCAAAATCTAGATTTACAGATTTGGTCATCTGCAAATGTTGAACATTAAACTTTTACTTACGTTTTGTGTCCTGGCGATCAACATCAGTTCCATAACGAAACATCTCAGCCCCAGGGCCTAACACAGTTTAATGCAGGCCTGATTGAAGGCAGAGTGGTTTTTGTTTTGATTTGACTTTGAAGTTAGCAAGCATTCTCGAGAATGTCTGATTCTACCTTTAATGTAGTTTAAATAGTTTAAAACTAGCCATGCAAAACCAGCCATGCAGTGATCAGCACTACGTTCGATCAGTTGCCCAAGACTACTATTGCCAATGAGCTCCACTGTCTTGAGAGCAGCGACAGACAGTGGAGCTCTCAAACACTGGTTTGTTTGTGTAAAAGAGAATAGATGTTGTAATGTGACACAGTGGTGCTGATGGTGACAACAATATAGACCTTTCAGTGTGATAAATCGATTCCTTACACACAGCACATCATTAGAATGAAATGGACAATGTTATTGCAGACTGGCTCAATTTTTATTTATTTACTTATTTATTCCAAACATAGACCCACTTACAAGTTGGCAGGCGATTCATTTGGTTTTGCTGCTATTCATATATGGAGGCCTTTTTCTAGTTCAGGCCTGTCCCAATAATATTTCTCCTCATTCTAATGTCTTATCTTTAAATCCCAAGTACTTCAAACAAGAATCTGTGCTCAGAAACTCACTGTGAAATTGCTGTGAAAATAGAAAACGGGTGTTGCAGAAATTAATACATCAGAGTTACGCATAAAAAAGCGTGGATTTAGTCTCCCAGTGTGAGTCATATTCAGATGTGTGCCAGTTAATCTGAGTGTGGGTGTGACGGGAGCACATCCTTTTGATTATATGTGAGTGTGTGTGTGTGTGTGTGTGTGTGTCTATCAAAATGTCTTTCTGTATGTCTATATGCTCTATGGGTTTGTATCTTGTCTATACAGTATTTGAGTCCAGATGTGTGTGGGAGGCGTTTAATTTACATGCGATTACATCCATGTGTGCGGTTCTAAGATTAATTGACACAGCAAAGCCCTAGAACAAAAGCAAGTTCCTTGGAGGTTCGCGGAAATGACAAAAGCAACTTCACAAAGCTTAGCTCACCGCATGCAGATGCTAACCTCCAAGACATATTTATCACTTCTCCACCTCCAGTTTCATCTACCACCCCACTTCCCCCTCTCCTCTCCTCTCCTCTCCTCTCCTCCCCTCCACTCCCTGTTATCGATGCCCTGGTCTCAATCTCTGTCAGCATCACGGCTGATCTTGAGAGGATGGGACATGGTCTTGCCACCCTGACACTCGATGGAGGATTGGGTGCTGAGCTGCGGCTATAGTCCCACACTGGGCATCGGTGGAATAGCAGGTTATAGTTAAGAGCGCAATCTGTTCTGCTCACTAATCACACGGCATGGTTTCTGTTTGACGGAACAGATGATAAAAGGCTCCTTTCAAGGGTTGATCTCCCACCAGTTAGATTCCTCTGGCCGTGTTAGGGTGGAGTCGACCACAGGAAGTCATGCAAATTCCTTCAGAATGGTTTTACCATAATTTCCCTGTGTTTCTACTATGGAGTCACACTTATATGATTCCATTTGAATAGTTTTTAAAAGGGTTGTGTCAATTAATTTGCCAGAATGGGCAGATAGCAGTTAATATGGCTAATGGCCATGAGAATAGTTCCACTGCTGTAATGTCGGCAGCCCCACCTATGGTGCATACCCTTCTCGTTCTATGTGGGTTGTCAGGGCAAGGTTCATTAAAGTAGTTAGTGTTCGCTATCTGTGTGTATGTGTTATCTGTGTGTGCCTGTACTCACCACGCCACATTACAATGTTGTTCAGTGGAAAACAGCAAATATCTACGTGATTCTTGAGCTTGCAGCGGCCATCAGATGCAGCACGACCAGCTAGTGTTTCACTCCTTTCAGAGGAAGCATTTCTCCTCTAACTGAGGCCCTAATGTGTTGTCCTTTTAGACTGACCTACTGTAATATTATGGGATGGCTCATAGGGGCTTTGGCTTTGCTCAGCAGGAGAGAGAAATGTGTTCACTGTGTTAAACGCGTGGCATTAGGGCATCAACGTCTTGGTTAGACGGTGGGAGTTTGCAGGATTGGAAGCATATGTCATTTACTGTACATGTTTGTAATAGCTGTAAAAATTATCCATTATCATGATTGGTTGATGCACCTAAAATGGATCATTCCACCTCCTAATGGCATAATTACACTCATGACTTTCATAAAACAAGCTTGTTGCAGAGTATGGATCGGTCCAAGCTTTAAGGATTATCACGGTGCATGTTACAATGTTAATCCTTTTATAAACGATATTTTTGCTAGCAATTATTTACCCTTCATTGAGGTCGTATTCTATTTATAACACTTGACAGACTATGACTTGGATGTAAGAATGTAACACTGACAAGGCGTGTGGGAAAAACTGGAAACATTCACAACCAGCCAGGAGTTTTTCATCAGTTCCACTCCATGCCGAGATACAGCGTCAGACTGCAAATTAAGTGGAAGTCACAGATTGCTAATGTGTTGAGAGACCGAGAGGCTATGATTGGTTGAGACTGGGAGGCTGAACTGATGAGGCTGGTAAATTAGGTCATTCTGAGATGGAATACCACATTTGAACTGAGGACATAGCTGCCTTAACAGGTCATACTGACACGTGCTATCGTCCAAACATATATCCACTTTTTAACGTTGTGATGAATAGCCTTGTTGTACATTCAATTTTTTGTTCATCTGATTTCTATAATTTGTTTTGTTCAAATCATAGAATAACTGTATAATACAAAATTCTATTATCTGCACAAAATACACCACACTAACAGATGATACACTGTAATTACGGAGTGCTTTTAACCATGGGACCATTATCATGTGAAGCAGGGTGATGAAAAATAAGCTTCAAAAGGATATATCTTAATGACTAGCCAATGCTTCGGCCCCCCAGGTGTAGTTTTAAGGAGCCTCACTGCCGTAATTCAGCATCATGCAAGGGCTTCTTCAGTAATGTATTCAATACAGTGGTGGGAATATGTAAATTAATTGCTTCTATTTATGAGCGTATTTCTCACTGAAGAGCAAATCAACCTCAAATGAATGACAAGCAGAGAGAGTTTTCCGGTTTATTTACAGTACTTATTTTCTTAACAAGAGTTGAATTAAAATGCTTGTGTTGTTATGTAATAATAATATGTGTTATACTTATTTTACACACATATTTTATAAAAATATGATTTAAAAAAATGATGTTCATTGGGTCAATATAACTAATTTTATTCTGATCTTTTATTCTGATAGTGGTTTAGAAGAATAATCCCTTTCAGTAAATTTCCCATATATAGTATGCATAAGGTAAAATCCAAATAAACAAATAAAACAGTCTCATTCAGACTGTCTTGACCTCTCAGACCAGCCAAGCAGAGGAAGAATAGATTGAAATGATAACATTAGCTGTCATCTCAAACCACTGCCTTGGTGTACTTTCAGGCTTTTATATTACAGACCATGAAATTAGACCTGCAAATCTGGGCCTATTTTCATTCCACACACTGAGCCGGGAAATCAATAGCTGCTTTGAGATTAGCCTTTGAAGTACCGGCTAATGTTTTTTTTCACAGGATGTGCTTATTTTACCGTGCATTTTCACCTTCAGTATTTTAAAGAATCAAGTGTAGTCTTGAATACTTATTTGTGTTCAACAAGTGAAAAAAGAAAAGAGAAAACTGAAAAGAGAAAAAAAGACAATGTGAAAATGAGGACAAAGATAACAGTTTTCAATGCATATTAATGAAATATCCTGTTTTTTTTTTGTTGTGACCTTTTTTCTCCTAAACTATTTTCTCTGGGCATTGCTGGGTCTGTTGAAGCTCCTTTTTTGCCCCTTCCACTTTGCAGGCTATATCGAAGAGGCCTGCATCACTCCCTGTCCATCTGACTGTAAACTCAGTGAGTGGTCCAACTGGTCACGCTGCAGCAAGTCCTGCGGCAGCGGGGTCAAAGTTCGCTCCAAGTGGCTTCGAGAGAAACCTTACAATGGGGGACGGCCCTGCCCCAAACTGGACCACATCAATCAGGTACCAAAATGTACTATTGTGTTAGTGCAGCCTAAAGGTAAACTACTGTACTGAGAGGGGGGTTCACATTGAAGGAGCTCTGACTAGTAGATCTGACTTTCTGCCACTAGATGTCACATTAGGCGCAGCAGCCTACCAGACCAAAACAAATGCTTCGTGGGCCACACACCCATACACACACGCACACACAAACATGCACGTGTGGCCGGCCCCCATATGAAACCGGAATAGAGGAGCTCATCGTACAACACACACAGAGGGAGTGCGATTTTATTCTCCACTATTACAAAGAAAAATGTTGTTTGCTGCTATTAATGTTTTAGATATCCACAGAGCAACAATCATACCAGGAATAGTCAATGGTCAGGAGATATGAAAACAAGTTACAGTTACAAGGGACAGCTATTGCAAGCTATGTGTAAGATAATAAATTGCGATTCGCTAGATTAACGTTTTCTGTGTGTAAAGAAATAGTCACACATAATCTATAAATATCATCCCGGGGAGGTGTGGGTGTGACACACTGTTGTGTTTCATCAAAATTCAGTCCTATCATTAGGTTTACAGCTCATAAAACACATTTTAGAGTCCAGTTACGTAAGGCGTGTACTATACCTTTAAGCGGAAAGAACTGGAACATTCTCATGGTTTCTCCATAGCTGTTCCTTATGAATTGAGAGGCGAATGTGTGATGACGACACACATTATACAAAGAAGATACCACAGCGAAACAAAAGAGAAGGCCAGATGACTCATATAAAATCTTAATGAACAATAATTGGTTTACGTAGCTTTCCATTAGCCTCTGCTCATTATTTTTTTGTACCCATTTTTGCTGAGCAGAGGCACTTTGAAAGGCGACAGATGCTATACACGGATTCCATCCGCCATACTAATGCCCCTACTGCGTGCCTACAGATTCCTTGAGGTTGGCTTGATTTGTGAAAATGAAATGCTTTTCCAAGCCTGTGCGAATATCAACAGAGGCAGATTAAGGTTGTGTTGTTTGCGTGTGCGTTTAAATGTGTTTATGTGTGTGTGAGACCTTTTACTCATGTATCTACTAGGGCCAGAGGCTTTTCTGTTTATTTTCCCTCTGAATGTATTAATCAAACGTAGTACACTATATGAACAGTTGGCACGTGTTCATTAATACTCCTACTCTCCTTTTAATCCCTCCCATCCCTACTGTGTGGGACTCACCGCTGCAGGCCCAGGTAAGTCCAGCTCTGCTTACAATACTTATGTCAATGTGGTCACAGTGTCACTGACGTCACTGGGTAACCTCAGCTTCAATATACTGACTGATTACACAAATGTGACAGTGCTTGTTGTTTATTCCGCATTTAAATTACTGGCAGTTAACTGCATACTCCATTTTCACAAATGAGTTAAGTATACAACAGGGGAAAGTACGTAATCGCTTAACTATTGTAGTGCAATTAACACCTAATTAACCAGAGGACACCAATAACACACCAGCAATACATCAAATTCATGCAAAATAACTTCTGGTGATGTGCAGCCAAACAGTCAGTTAAACACAACATAAATACAGCAATGTGCATGTGAGGATTGTATATGATTGGGTAAATGCCAGTTAATTATATAATCAACAAAAATATAAAAGCAACACTTGTTTTTGCACCCTTTTTGTTTGAGTTGAGTTGAAGTGAAAAATCTAAGACTCCTACTAAATGCACAAGGATTACCTCTATGAAACGAAGTTGTAGACAGCTTAATATAGTAACTCCTGGACAACAGCTCTGGTGGACATTCCTGCAGTCAGCATGCCATTTTACGCTCCCCCAAAACTTGTTACATCTGTGGCATTATGTTGTGTGATAAACCTGAACATTTTTCGAGTGGCCTCTTATTGTGATCATTTCAAGGCACACCTGTGCAATAATCATGCTGTCTAATCATATTCCACACCTGTCAGGTGGATGGATTACCTTGACAAAGTTAAAGTGCCCACTAACACGGATTATAACATATTTGTGAGGAAAATATACGTTGAACTCAAGAACAGAACTCGACTTCGACTTATAAACAATGGGAGCAAAAACAAATGTGTTCCATTTTTTCTTTTCTTGAGTGTACAATAATTCTATTGTAGTCAGCAAGATTGATTTGCCAATGTATGCGCAGGTATATGAGGTTGTGCCGTGTCAGAGTGACTGTAATCAGTATGTCTGGGTAGCCGAGCCGTGGAGTGTGTGGAAGGTCAGCAATGTTGACCTGAAGGAGAACTGTGGCGAGGGAGTCCAGACTAGAAAAGTCAGGTAAGCCTTAGCTAACACAATAACACATTGTCACCACCTGAATATTAGTTACACACCTGAACAAGAGTACAAAATTGATTGTTTTAGCAGTGTTTGCTTTGGTCAGGTGTGACATATTACAGTTTATTGCTATGTTGTTGTACATCTTGCGTTTGGATTAAGCCTCGTAGTTTTTTACTTAATAAAGGCAGGGTCAGTTATTCTCGAGAACGCTTGCTGACTTCAAGCTCAAATCAAAACAATATGTTGCCATTTACGGAGCCAGGGCTGTGTACAGTAGAAGTATTATTATGTTTTCAACACACACAAAAGGGTAAATTAGAAAAGTGTGAGGAGATATTTGGTGGATTTGACAAAAAGTTTATTATCTTACAATTATCTTGCAAAAGATGACCTATACCTTTAACTTTCAGGCTGTTCTCAAATTTTTTTATATTGAAAATTTTGCAATGCACTTGCTTCTTGGTGTCAGAAATCCCAGATAGTTTTATACAGTAGGCTTATGTGTTTGTATCGCTCTGAATTATTTATCTGGTCCCGAAGTGTTATCCTGGCTCCGTCCAACTGTTGCTCTCAGCTCAGGATTCGTTGAGATTATATTCTGTATACCCTGTTGGGTTTTACAGAATTAAGTGGACTAATGAGTGATCATTAAGGGCGGCTCAGTCCTAAATCAACCACTTGTTTAGAGTATGAAGAGTGGCGACGGTGGTAGAGCTCATGGTAGAGCTAGATGAAGCAATACAAACAGCTTGCTCCAATGGTTACAAAATATACCCGAGGTCTATGCCCATTAGGATGCAACGACTGCAAACAATCGCAAATGGATCTCCAAAGTATGCATTATTTATTTAAATACATGTTGGGTCTGCATGTTACAGACTACTGAATTGGGGCTCATGCTGTATAGGAACAAATCCTCAATTTAATTAGGTATTTAATAAAAATAAATGTTCTTAAAGTAAACAATAGTCATTTTGACATGCTTACAGTTTTCCACAATGGTCCTTATAATTTCTAATAAATGAATAATGTAATAATAATGAATGTAATAAATATGACTAACACAATGATGTAAGACTGTATTATACATAGATAACTACATTGAATAAGGATGTAAGAAACCCTTATAGGCTACATGTTTGACTAGAAGCATCATTGTTACTTTACAGTAGCGTCCCCTGTGTAAGCCCCACATTGTTCCTGTCAAATTACTGTCAGCTGTCTTTGTTTTCCAGTGCTGTGCTGACTCAGAGAGTAAGCAGCAGGCCTGTCTGTCTCTGAACCAATGTCACAGGTGCATGCTGAACACCATAGACGGCCCGTCAGATCCAGTAGAGGACTACCTGTGTGACCCAGAGGAAATGCCCCTGGGGGCCAGGGAGAGCCGGCTACCTTGTCCGGAGGACTGTGTCCTTAATGACTGGGGCCCTTGGAGCCGCTGCAGCCAGGTAAGGGACCAAGGATATCCAATTATGTGCCATCGTGGGCCGACCAATCACGGTGTAGTAACTAGAAAGCCTTTTTCACAGTGAGTATACTGGTAAACCACCTTCCTCTCTTCTCTGTAAATACAAACAGGGAATGTTAAAATAATTATTGTTCTGAGTTGAAACAAACAAACTAATTGCATGTACTCAAACGTGAACCAATGAAATAATAAACAAAAGAAGGGGTCAACTGTCTTGCCTTAAAAGTATAGTTAGCTATTGCAAGCTAATTGTAAGCTAATACACCTTTGTGAAACAATCACTTTTAAAGTCACTGGTTAACTGATGTCTGCAGGCTTTCTAGTACCAATTAGCACACTTTCAACTGGTGAATGCAGTGAATAATTAAAGTCATCATAGTGTTTAGGGAGAATAAAAACCTTCCTATTTCCTACTTCTATTGTACACAATTGAGGACTATCAATAGTTCCCTGACACACAAATTAGGGAGTTCAGGCTCTATTTCTTTGAAGCCCCCAGAGACCTATATCTATTTTCCTGTCAGAAATAATCTCTCCAAGGGTTAGGAATTCAAAGACTAGTGACAGTGAAGTGTACTGAGCAGTGTGTAAATATTTGCCAGGTCTCTGTGGATGAATAAGAAAAGATATATGAACTTAAAGGGTAAAGTAGTAACAGAAGGCATATTTTTACCAATATTTCACTGATAATATTCACTGGGTACCAGGGGAGGACCATGATTTATGATGAGACCCTGAGAGAACTCCCAAACTCACATTAGCGCAACACATGCCATTATTTACATTAGACTGTGACAGGTTTCTCTTCTGTGTTTTAAAATAAATGTTTTAAATATTGAGTTCAGAAAAAAAGTTTTGGGGAGATATGCCATCCCCCATCCCCCCAATGCAACACTGGATTCCTAACGCAACAATGGGAGATATTATATCACCACACCAAGTTAAAATCGAATGTTTGCATTTGGTAAACATAATGAATAGTCAATATGCATGCTGCATCTAAGGGAATACTGCACAAACAGTAGAATGCTTTACAGTACTTCCGCGTTTGAATATAGGATTGAATATCTCAGGTCTTCACCACTTCTACAAGACACTCTCACACATGCAGGAGGTGTCAGAGCATTGTGCTAAGGTCTGTCACCATCCAACACCTCTGCTTTCTGCTAAAAGAGCCGTTTAACTTCTCTGTCTTCACCCCCGCTGCGCTCACATCAGCTTCCCTGGTCGTTGTTAATCACACCCCATTCTCTCACAAGTACTTGACACTGTGACTTACCACAATTCCAGTCTCCCTAGTGCATGTTTTATTCATCAAGCCAGAGATGGAGTTATTCTTGTGGCTGTCATATTCTTCTTTGCGTGTCCCTCTGTGACCAGTGACTATATAGGATCTGAAAGTCTACCATCCTAGCAGAATATCTATTTTAGCCGCTCTCTCGGAGCACTGAGCGACGGAGCAGAATTCCACATTGTGGGAATACCGGGAGGGAGTGAAGTTTATTCAGAATGGGCTGACAAAACAACTCCCCCCATTAAGAATAGCTCAAAACCAGAAAAGGCCCATGGTAATCCGCATATTTAGAGAAATGATTTATGGAGCAATAAACTGGGAAGTAATCCAAAAGCGAGCAAATTCACACAATGTAATCGACTTAATGTTAAATACATTTGGACAACACGGTGGCAAGAGCTCTCTATTGAAAAGGGGGTTTAGTTACAGTCCAATGGTCTGTGCATTGAATTCTTATCACTTTCTGCAATATGGATTGTCTAATAATGTACACCCTCTTAAAAACATTACCCCTCAGTCCTCTCAACACACACACACACACACACACAACATATGCACCAGATTTGTAAGCGGAGACGTTCTGTTTCAGCCTTGCACAAGAAGCATTAGTCGAGTGCGGACTGCCTACATCATTCGCCCTCCCAATGTGGGAAGAGAGTGTCCGGACAATACCGACAAGGAGCGCTGCAGCCTGAATCTCAACTGCTTCAACTACTTCTACAACATCACAGGTAAAGGAAAGGGAACATCAATGAAATCACGACACTGTTACATCATGCAGTGTCTTCTTAGATGCAGCAGTGGATGGCATTGCTTTGAATTCCTCCTTTACTCGTTTTACTTTTTACTACAATATATGTAAGGTGCCTTGTGAAGCTACTCTGCTTGATTGACTCATTTGTCCAATTAAAACCAAAAAGATGACCCAGTGATGCTTTTTAAAAAACGTTATTTTTTTTAAAACAGATGCTTGTAAGAGGAAATATTGAAGGAAAAATGTGTCACTAGGCAACAGAACTAATTATACAATATGCAAAACCTTAGACAAATTGCATTTGATGCTGCTGGAAGTTATTAAATTAGCAAGATGATATACACTGTTCTGAGTAAGTGTTGTTTTCTTCTTGTTCTGAAACTGTCAAACAATCCTTTTGGAGTTTTGCATATTGTGACTAACCTGCTCTTTCATTGTGTAAGGCATGTTATTTAAACTCTATATGGAGTCTTATTTTATCGATATAAGTGCACGGTCTAAAGCAAGGTGCAAACTTAATTTATGGTGTGTTCAAATCTACATTTGCTATTCTAACGGCAGAGAAACGGTTGTTACGCCAGGGGCATGGTTCGAAAGGGTTGTGTTTTGGGCGTAACATATGATAAAACAATCGGAGTGTCCTCTCCCATTCCCTTTAAAATGTCTATGCACTATGGGTGCTTTTATACCGTCGGGGTTGTGCAAGCTTTGGACCAGACCATCTAGGCAACATTGAGATTCCAACAAGATCCCTAAAATATGTGTATGTAGGTTGCACACTAATAATATTTCACATTGTACCCTTTTCATTTGAATCCGTTGCATCTTTGTGCGCTCCTGTGTGCACAAACATCTGTATCTGTACAAACTCCTGTATGTGTAACAAGCAGAGTGTACATGTGTTGTGCACACCTGCACTCACACACACACAATACTAGCTTAATAATGCGCCACACCGTTACTTTAGACCAGGCTTTTGCTGGTCAGACACGCAATCATTTTCTGCTGTCTCAAGATAGCAATGTGCCAACAATGTGCTAGACCACACCTCATATTTAGACCAGCACCCCCACAGGCGCTCAAATGGGTGCAAGTGCATTTGCTATTTAAACAACGTTGACGCTGGATGGGATAATGACGATTATGTCGCTCTGAAACTAGCAAAGACACTAGTGTTCCCGTTTTGTGCCGGCTGTAAGATAGGGCCCAAAATATCTATGGCACACATTGACAGCATGCATGTTCCTGCATAGTTTGTTTTATAATGTTTACTGTAGGTCTGCGATGCAGGCACAGTTTCTTTCGCTTTTTCTTTCCCATTGCCTCTGTTGTTATGCTTGGAAACTCGACAGCTATAGCGCTGCAAAGCCCAGTAGTGTACTCTCCGTTCAGGGAATAACATACGAGCAGAGATGCAGAGATCATTACTTGGAACAGGGGTCTTTTTTCTGTAGTTACTCTCAGACCCTCTTCCCATAATCTCTCTCTCTCTACTGTATATACACACAGTATATACCATTTTATGCTTCTTTTTTTCCATCTATTGTTTTAGTTTCACTCCCCAGAGTACCACAGCAGAGGGAGACATGGTTCCAGCCCAGAGTAGAGCTCTCAAACAAACTTGCTGCAGAGGATAGCAGGCTGCACGAGTGATAGCACCCAGAACCCAGTAATCTTCTGAACAAGAATCACGTACAGTAATGTTTAATTGAAGCTGACTGCCACCCAAACACTTAGAGAAGAAATCTTTGTGCCGTGACTTCAGAGCAATCTTTTTTTGTTGTTGTTGTTGTTGAGGCGGAAGTTTATTTCCCTGTGGGGCAAATCTTGAGCACAGAAGAAGCCAGGGCCTCCTTTCTGAGTTGAAATGTTTTGACAAGGTTCCCTATGGAATATGTTCTCGTGGTTCAGTCCAATGGTTTAACAGACAGTTGTATAGTCACCTGATAGAGCTATACAATAGAGCCTTTATTGCTCCCACTCATGACAGACAGACTGAAGTCAGAGGTCTGGTTGAATTTTTGTTGACATTGGTCCATAACATTTAGGTCATTTTTGGAGCTCTATTACTGTAAATAGTGTTCTGCCATACAGATTGCTTAATTATGGGTCACACTGGCATTGTAAAGCAGATGGTGCTGGCATGTGATAGTTCTGGTGACATGCACTTCGTAGATTAAAGTGAACTGATACTAAACCTCAATGACCCCTTTCCACAAGTAGCCCTCTGTTATTATGTAGATTTATGCCAGCCGGATGTTTTTTAGAGAGCCAAATCAAATGCACTTTGTTTTTGTTGTTTTGTTTGTTTTTCCTGAGATTATCTTTAATGTCATTTTGGCTGTACGTGACAGTTGTGCTGTAACAGGAAAGTTGGAGGCGTAGGTCATGCAGCAAAGTTGAGTCAAGCCGATGGCTTACTCAGCAGTATGCTATGCACAAGTCATTGTGTAATTCATGGTCACGGGTCACGTTTAAGTGAAATAGCATTGTTTCAAATGACGGCATGGTATTTTGATATCAACAACGTGGTGTCAGGAATTGGTTTGGACTCAAATGCAGACACAAACAGCTGTTCAGAGTAGACCAGGAACTGTATTGCATCCAACAGGCAGGGTAGTCATAAACAGGCAAGAGGTTGGCAACAGCATATCCAAAATAGACAGGTATCAAAAAACATGTTGAAATGCAAGCAAGGTCATACACAGGAGATGCATCTTATTCTGGCAAATGGATAACTGGTGGTACGGTAAATGCAGCTAAGCACATCATTGGCAACACGTAAGGCAACAGCACAAACAAGCAGAGACTAAATGCAGTACACACGCTCTGATTGGGAATGAGAACCAGGTGATGGTGATAAGGAATAAACACGCTATGGGGCAAGACAGAAACCAATATCTACACCTAACAAATGCAAATAAGCTAAATAAAATAAATGAAACACATGCAGTTCAGACTTTTTTGACACCACTCTTGTTTGGCAGGATTGATAAGCAATGATCCTGTCTTCTCTGGTACACTTATGTTTTCTTTAAGCCACTTTGGCAGGTAACCAAACATCATTGTGAGGGTAATATTTTAGTGAAATTGTGGATGTTATATGCCACTATGTCTGCAATTTATTTCCTGTAGTGTTTTTAACAGCTGTTGTGTCTTACAGTGTATAAGGCAGTAAAATACAGTACATCTCGTCACTGGAGCCACCCACCTGCAACCACTCATATAAAGGAAAATCTTAAAATATAATAGCTGTTATAAATGTTCCAGTTTAAAGCATATACTAATAAATACTAAACCGCGAGTAGAAAATGAAGAAAGTGCTGTTTCCTTCCACAGACTGGAGCACGTGCCAGCTCAGCTCTAACGCTGTGTGTGGAAGCGGCATTAGGACCAGGATGCTGGACTGTGTTCGCAGTGACGGCAAGTCTGTCGACCTTAAATACTGTGAGGAGGTAAACCCTGAAGCCCGTTGACTCTCCTTGCTTCATTCTCCGTTCTTTTCTTTTCCTTCTTTCCCCTGCTAAAAGAAATCCAGCATGAATTCCATGCTGGTTCATTCTGGTTAGTGCTGGTCCAGGCTGGTTCATACTGGTTAGTGCTGGCCCATGCTGGTTCATACTGGTTAGTGCTGGTCCAGGCTGGTTCATACTGGTTAGTGCTGGCCCATGCTGGTTCATACTGGTTAGTGCTGGTCCAGGCTGGTTCATACTGGTT
>JAODTR010091034.1:0-13977 GCA_025399935.1 Amblyopsis rosae | reverse complement strand
TTGCATTTAATGGTATTTTGTAATGTATGTGTATTGCCTAGCTGATGTAATGTCTGAATAATTCAATGTTGTATGTTAAATAAATTTGCCCACTTTAATAAAAAATAAAAAAATATATGTGTGTGTGTGTGTGTGTGTGTGTGTGTGTGTGTGTGTGTGTGTGTGTGTATCAGTATTCAACCTAAATATATGGGGATATTATTTTTGGTCCATGTCGCCCAGCCCTAGCTCATAGGAATTTTTGACCATTCTTCTAGAAGTGCTGTTGACGCTCTAATTCATCGCAGTCTCCGCTCTAATTCATCCCAAAGGTGCTCTATTGGGTTGTAGCCTGGATGTAGCCCATTCAGCTAATGACAGAAGGTAGTGGCTAAAACAAAGTAGCTGCATTTACATGGTTTCTTGTCATTTTAAGGGCAGACAAGAAAATATAAGGGTGGAATGACTGACTATATATAGGCCTAATCCAAGGAGTCGACAAGGGAAGCAGGGAGAATTTTTACTGAAACACGGGAAACATTTTATATTCAGTCGTGGTAAAGGTTCAATCGTGGTAAAGGTTGGTTGTGAATTAGGATGAAAGTTCATATGTTTGAGAGTTCGTAGGCTATGTGGGTAAGTAGTGTGCCTTCTAAAGTGAACTCAAAATTGTTATCATTAAGAAAAAGCTAAATGTTAACTTACTATAATCATTTCAGGTTTGCAGCGACATATTCCATATTTTCTGCAGACCGGTAGATATTTTAACCAGCAGCAAAATGATAGAGGTGAGTTCATAATTGGCGAACATGTTTGCTTTGACCTTGAATGCCACACCATAATCTCACCTCCACCAAACTTTGCACTTGGCACAATGGAGTCAGGCAACTACCGTTCTCTTGGCTACTGCTAAACCCAGACTTGTCCATCGCATTGCCAGACAGAGAAGTTTGATTCGTTACTCCAGAGAACACGTCTCCACTGCTCTAGTGTCCAGTGGCGGCGTGCTTTACACCACTGCATCCAAGTATTGCACTTGATGTAAGGCATGAATACAGCTGCTCGGCCGTGGAAACCCATTCCATGACGTTCTCTATGCACTGTTCTTGAGCTAATCTGAAGGCCTTATGTTTGGAGGTCTACAGCTATTGGATCAGATCAGAGTAAAATTATGTAATGTATTTGAAATTAAAATCCAGATTATTTTAATTGTAACTTTATTTGATAAAATCAACGTTTGTTATGTATAATTGGTATTTGTTTTATAAATTACGACCATTACTTTTTTATTTAGTGCAATTTTTGTAAAGCAGTCTCTGGACTGCAATTTCAGACACGTGGAATTGGTTCTGCTGCCATCTTCTTGTCACTGGTACTGTGCACACGATTGCCTTCAGATTTGGGTGGGGAAGAGAGGATGGATTTTTGGATCTCCCTATAACAAAATCGTCCCTTTATCCTACAATAATGTGCTTTTTAGGGCCCATCTATCCAGTGACCTAAAGATGTGGGCACAATCAATTTCATGTTTCTGCTTGCAAGCAAGAGATGACGTGAGGGGGGTTAGGATTTTGTCATTGCGTAGGAAAACTGAATGGATTGAGAGGAAGTTATACAATGATTTGACAAATTTATCAAGTAATTTTGATAAATTAGTGAACTTTATAAAGTGTCATTGTAAATGAAAACGTAGGAAGCACCAATTTCATCAAATCACTTTTTTTTTTATTGCATCTAAGCACCTCGTTCCTTTTCAATTCACGTTTTATTGTCACATTTTTAATATATTGAGGTCTTTCTGTAATGTTTCAAATAGCTTTTATGCAAATGTATTTGCTGACTTACAAATAATGTTATTGAATGAAAAAGGCAGGCTTATAATTAAAGTGTAACTGTGCTAAGCCTGACTCCACCCACTACAACGTTGAAAAATGCATCAAGGAACTGAGTGAGGGGAGGGGCTGAGAGGGGAAACCCCTATTAACATTAACATTTGAATTTGATGACATATGAGCGGACTAAATGTACCGATGAAAAGCCAGGTCCTGGGTTGATTTTTAATGGATGTGATGTGTAGTTCTGTTTTCAGCAGATGGTTATTTTTATAACAATGGGAATTTTGTTGACCCCAGCATTGATGTATCTCATCACAGATCAATCCAATTACTTCATTTACATCTCAAAAACATATTTTAGGGTGCAGTTACACTTTAATAACAACAGTAATGAAGTTAAGTGATTATTGCTTCTATTAAATAAAGTGAAAATATGCACTTTATCTTACTTTTTAATTCACACATTTGATCAAATACATTACAGATATTCTACGACTCATATTCCTAAAATCAGTATATGTAGACAGCATATCAATCAGTTGTAAATTTTTATAGTTGATAATGAATAGGTTTATCACAAGATTGAACAAAGGAGTTTAAAATAATTGCAGAAAACCTTAAACTTTGAGTTCTGAAAGACAGAATAACAGAGTTTCTGTCCCTCCCACCTGCCCCTTTACATCAATGCAAACACAACCATGGTGTGCGTGTGACCTAAGTGGAGTAAAGGGGGTCATTGCGTGCCCTGAGGCTGGATATGGGTGTGAACCCCCCATCCTCCTTCCCTCTGGCAAGGGGATCCTTTCTACTGTGAAATCATCCCCAGGTGTAATGGGCCAGCAGTGACATGCCCCACTCTCCACACATGCACCCGGCTTTAGGCCTGCCCTCCAGACAGCCCAGACACAAGGCAGAGGCTTCTTCTTGAAATGGAGGGGAGGTGCCATTGGTTTCCTGGGAGGGAAGGATTACAGGGGCTATGTAAGATATTTGCTAGCCTGGTACGTAGAATGAAGCCATTTAACAGCTTTTCTAGTAATGGTTCCTGCCCAGGCACCATCAGCATTAAACTTGGCTGGTTCATTTACAAAGCAGTCCTATACCTAGGCAACTAAATATGGGTTCTTTATTTGTTTGCACTGTGTGGGGAAAATGGCATGGGTAGAGTGTATTCATAACAGCTCTGTATCCCCAGGGTGTGGGGGTTGGGCTGTGCTGATTCAAAGATGGCAGTCGGGAGCTAAAGGGCACACTGGAGTTCCCCTCTGGGTAGATTAGATACGAAACGACAGCCAAGTGGTTTTCTCAGTGGTAGTTTCCACTGGGTGGACTAGTCTTCTCAAATGTAGCAGCACTGTGTGTTCCCAGGTCTGGCTAAATAATGCACCTATGGAACCAGGGATGGGCACTGTACATCAGAATGTATTTTAAAATAAAATGCAAAATACCCTAACTGCAAGTGTATCAAAATACACTATAAAATTGAATAGCCACACAATGTATTGTGTGATATTGCAATGATGTTGAGGCTATGCATTGAAGTCAAGTGTTTTAAAGGTGGTAGAGCTAGATTAAGCAATTAACAGTTGTAGCAATGCTGATTGGTTATAAATATTTTCAAAATTAACCAGAGGTCTAAGCCCAATAGGATACAGCGACTGCAAGTGAAAAGTGTTGACCAGCAGACCCTATTTACTAAGTGAATTTCGGGTCTGGTTACACACAAAGTACCAATCGGAGGCTGTACCAAGTAATCATCTCACAGAAATTATTTGATATTTTTTAAACTACAAAACAAAACACTTTTAATTCAAAATATCAAGTAATTTTGTTCAATACAAATTACTGAAAATACAATTTTTGTAATTAAAATATATGTATCAAAAATACTGCTGATCCCTACCTATGAATATGTGTGTACATATGGACCTTATAGTATGACTCATGGAGGCTGCCCAATTGTGTGTGTGTGTGTGTGTTGAGAGGAGGTTAGTAGGCCTGCAGGCTGTTTAGCTTCATAATACTCTGACTGTGTTCCTGTATAGACCTGGAGCTTCATTCCTATCCTCTGGTGTCAGATCTGCCTTTGGGCTCTGCACCCATACAAATGGTTATCTATGCAATAGGTCGCACCACCGGCTCACACCTATCCCATTTTTGTTCAAACTTGTTCTAATATTTTGCCACATGGCCAATAAAAACTAGCCTGTTTTTACATTTGTTCAGTCTTTATAAATTTTCATCAAATCAAATGTTGTATTTTCTTTTATTTGATCACTTATTGTCGAAAATGTACAATTTGGGATGATAACAATCTTAGCTTCACTTCTGCTGTAATGTACACTAATAATTGCACATCTCAAGAATATTGAAACGGTCTGCTTTGGTTGTGGCCTTAAGACGATATACTGTCAACACACAACATATTAGGACATGCAAATAGATTAAAGTATGATGTTCTTGATAGTGCACATGGATGCTAGGACCACAACTTCCCCTCGATTCCTGGCCTAGATAACATGCTTGGAGGGGCACGATGGTGTTGAATGCCCAACTCTAGTCGGCAAACGGCATCAACGCATAAATGTTCAGACATTCCTGAATTCCTTCCTACACCAAAAGTTGGATTTTTGGTGGATCATTCCCACTGTCTTGCTTGCATTAGCCCAGTTAGAAAGACAAGGAAAAGAAACAGCATACGAATTCAAAGATCAACAGGGTCTACAGAATGTAGCTTGTGAAACCACACGTGTTGTTAAATTTTACAGGTTGTTTCATGAGGAATAATGCTTTGTCAAATTTGCCGTCCCAAAGCCACACATACAGTAAAAAGTCACAAATGCTCACTTTTTATTTATTCGCTGCTATGTTCAGTGAATGACTCCATTATGTGTGCCCCGGGCCATTTCAGCAGCATGGGAAATTATGCTTTGACTCATTGGTGTTGTGTATTGAATCCGGGGTTCCCACTGGTCATGGAATTTCTGAAATATCATAAATTTTTTATTTATATTTATTATACTACAAATGTTTGTAGTAGTAATCTGCATGCCTAAGTGATTTTTTATACACCTCTGACCTTGGAAGTTATTGGATCACTTTAATTCAATGATTTGGAGGGATGTCCCAATGCTTTTGGTAATATAGTGTATATTCAGTACAAAACACACTCACAAAGCAATGAATTCTGGGGAATGGGGGCGTGGCATAGTGGTGTCAAAACTTTTTGAGAGAACAAGAGATCTGATTTGCTCTTTAACATTCAGCGTGCAAAATTTTCTGGTATTAAAAAAATAAACGTTATTTTACGCATTGTTGGCTGTCTCACTGTACATGCAACTCTTCATGTCTAACAATTAGGCATTTCTAATAAGTCTATTTAATATTCATTGTTAAGGTCTGGCAATGTCCCTGCTGTACGTGATTGTTGTATGTTTACTTTTCAAAAGTTTATTATTTGCCATTGGAGTCTCAGTTTCCCATTTCTTAATATTTTTGTGCATACGCATGGGTCAAAATGTGAGTGGAAGCCCGCACATTCTCCTGTCAAGTACGTACATTTCCAGCCGTCTTTTGTGCGTTCGCAACTTCTATAAATGAGATAAGTGGTGGTAATAGACTTTATTGTTTTTCGTCATTTTGACGGGCAGAGATGAAAATATTCCGTCATAATCAGTTTTTACGATAAAACTGCCAAATTAGTTTTGCGTTTGTCTCCATTTTACACTTTAACAAAACTATCTGTTTAGCAGGACGGAATCAGATTGCTTTGAAAATAAATCCATATGGAACTTAGTCTTTTCAGTGATATTGTAGGGACAGTGGGGCACATCATTTTTTATAATTCACAGCTAGCCTGCTAGCTACCACAGCAGTTATGTTGTGGTTTTGATGACGCGTTTGCTGGCATCGCAAAATGTAAAAGGTAGCAACTTTGTGAGAAATTTAAAATTTGCATATGTTCAGGCAGTTTAAAGTAGCTCTCTTCGTGTCTCCGACTACTAATATTATGCCATACTTGCATTTGGTTTAAGAAAAAGATGATATTGTCTACTTCATGTGGAACATGAACAGACTGTATAGTATGTAGTGGCTGGTGATCAGAAGATTTGTGGGGCAGATACGTAGTCTGTCGATTAAACCTGTCGTGTATGATACACGAACACGCTAGCTAACAAAATTCATGGAAAACGGGACATTTTAGGGAGAACAAATGCCTCAGCCGGGTTTTTGTATTGTTCCATGATAATGCTACATTAAATTCCCTACTTTAGGTTTTAGGCCTGTTGGTTGTATGTTTCTTGGAAATCTCACAACAAACTTTCCTGTTGCACTATAAAGTAGTGGTAGCGGTGTCTGTTTTCTCAATATAGGTTTCGATTGGAATGCCCTGCTTTTAAAACGAGCAAGCCTATTACAAACACTCGCTGTACTGATGATTGCACCGTAGTTTGCTTCAACATGCAAATAAAGACTATGAAATCGGCATCCTGCTTCATGACTGGTAGACGGTGCCTCAGTGTAAACTGTCAAATTGACGAACGGCCTTCAGATTTTTCCGTCATTGTTAAAAATATTCAGTCAATGACGGAATATTTTCTGAATGAGACCCCTGGTACTTCTGATTCTCTACATATAAAGGCTGTGTCATGTCTAGTCCTGAATACTGGTTGCCTTCTGTTTTAGGTGGCCTCAGGCTCGGGGGCAGGCTCGTCCACGGCCACCTCGTCCCGCCAGCAGCTGCGACAGCGGATCACGCGTGTTAACCTCAGGGACTTCATCTTTTGTCTGGAACAGGAGAGAACCACGTCCAGGTCTTTACTCCTGTACAAGGCACTACTGAAATGAGAAGTCCCAGAATCCCTGCGTCTGGCCAGTCGTTATGCTTTTATGATAATGATTCTACACCCATTACAATGCAGCAATTTTAATGCGTTTATTTGTTTAGTCTCCGGAAAACGTGTAATTTTTTGGCATTACATAATGTTTTAATCATATAAAAAAATTAATACGTCAATCAGCAAATTTTTGAATGTGGATTGAGAGGTAAATTATTCTATTTTGTGAACGGACTTACCTTCTTGGATGTATAGATTTATACTGTACATTATATTAGTATTACATATATAGTACTACAAACGGACACATTCTGTTCCACGTACATGGGAAATGAACATTTGGGAGGAAGTATTTTCTGAGGATATATCTGGCCAAAATTGACCGTGGCCCTATTTTCCGAACTCTTCCCACCATATTGATAATCATTTGGAAAAGTAATGTCTGTTTGCAGGGTATATTAGTGCCCTCCAAATGAGGGCTAAATCAGAATGTATGTCAGGTCACGGACGAACAGCAAAAATGACAACATATTTTGGATAGATATTTTTTGTTGCCCATTTTCACATTCTAGGCTAGCAAGTAAATGATACATTGCACCCATCCAATTTGGGTGGATAAAGAGGAAAATGAGGCCCAGGTAATGTCAGAACATATTTTCAAATGGAAAATCCTAATCTAAAACCCAGAGTTAAAAATAAGGTGAATATTGTGGCAAATAGATAACAAGGCATGAATTGCGTGCTTTTTTTTTTTTCCCGTGTTCTGCTTGAAAATACTTTAGTTTATTTCCCCATAACTCCCACGCTGTACCTCAGAAGGTGCCACCTCTTAAGAACATAGCTCAAACATTACCCACTCAGGCTGCAACGCAACAACATGCTCATGGACTCTGGAGTGTTTGTTTTTATTTTGTTGTGGATAGATGTGTGATTTTAATGTTCTTTAATGAGATTGGTACTGGCACACCTTCAACGGTCATATTAGTGGGGTTTTGTTTTTAATAGTCAGCTGCTACATGATAAATAAAATGTAATATCTTTAGAAAATGTGTTGCCATATTGCAAATCATTTTATGTGGCACAAACACCGGATTTTTGTCAAGTGAATGTTCTGAGAATACAGTGACATTGATATGGCAAGAAAGCACACCTATACATTATGCGTAATTCCAAAAGGGTTGTGTAGGTTTAAAATGCAAAGTGCAAGAATGTGTGTGGTTGGAGTTGTTTGCTTGTCCGCGCACAAGTTTGTGTCTGCGTGTCGTTCACTTCCCTGGATGTTCCATAGTATATAGAGATGCACCGAAATATGAAATATTTGATTTTGTCATGCATACTAACTATATGCTCAACTCAATTTCCATATTACAAATTAAATTCATAGTCCTTCGCAGTGAGTTGAAAATGCCAGAGTTCACTTTCTATCCATATTTCTTGGTATATTTACAATGTTTGTAAAATGTGATTTGTTTTTAATTTATAACTAGTCATATTATCATGACTCATTAATTTTGTTAGATTTTTTACCTAAATTGAAGTCCTGACAAGAATTTCAGTGCGTCCTTATATACATGCATTTGTATGTGCAGATACCGTATCCTTTAATATAATTTATACAGTAGTTAAACAACAAATTCAGTTTAAAAAATGTTCTTATGAATTTACATTCAGTCTCACAAAGCTGGGAGCAGGTTCTCCAATGCATCGTGATCTCAGGCTAGATCAGGCAACATCATGAAGGCTAACAAATGAAAAGCTACTTGTCAAAATAAGCAACATTCCTGCAATTTTCTCATGTGTCACCCTCATCCCATTTATGTGACATGATTTTGCTTTTCTTGCTAAGCAATAGAATTTTAGACCGTTTGACCATTGAAGATATTGATGCATTTGCTACATGTTTTTTGATCTTAAAAGGAACCTTTCAAGTTTATGTATTTTGGAAAGCGTGTATTTTGAAGGTTTTTAATGCTTTAAATGGCTTTTTTCTTTTCTTTTTTTTTTAAGGGCATTTGGTTTGTATAGTATATAGCCCTAATTGATAAAAAATAATCTGGTGTATTTACTGTATATTCATTCATATGCTGGGTCTAGTCGCCCAGCTACATCTGTTGAAAGGACACAATTTTGACTATTTATATTTCCTACATTCTGTATTCAATCCTGACTCATTTCAGGCAATGCAATTTTATTATCGTTTGTACCTTTGCAGAAAATAAATAAATAAAATAAGAGGTTTTCCTGCCCATGCAGTATTGCATGACCTGCAGTCATTTGTGGGATGTCTGCTCTGGGAGGGAAAAATTAACTTTCTGTAATACTCATCTGCATCTGCTATGAGTATGCAAAGAGAACCATGTTTATTTGTGTTTAATCTGAAACAAATACTATATGCAGTATGAACTCAAAAGCTTTATTTGTTCAGCCAAAATTCACTTCGCCAAATTGAAAAGTGATAACGCTATATAACACTTCTAAAACAATCCACCTCTACAGGTAAAAGGAAAACTCATATCTTGCAAGAAAAGTGAGTAAATGTCCTTAGTTTGTTTTGTGCTGCAGATTGGCCAATACTAGGGCAATAGAGCACTGTAAATAAATGCAAGATTAGTAGCTACCTAATCTTATCTAAGCCTCTTCCGTCCATTTGTACTAGGTCACATAAGCAACTGTGCTTAATTTCTGATACATATAACACGGCACTCAGTATTCCCATTAACTGTTAGCATTGTCACTCACAAGTGTGTATCCGTAATTTCAGTTGCGAAGCTAGTGCACTGCTTTATTTACTAATTTAAAATTACTAATTTATTTTAAGCCTTTAAACAGCTGTTGAATTCCTCATTGTTAAATTTACCATCCGACTTGGTAATTGAGCTACGTAGTTGGTCGTCGTGCATGTCAATCAAAGTACCCAACTTGTCAGGTACGGTAGGCGTGTTCTGACGCAGTTAGCCAGTGCTGCATTTCAGACCTATTTAAAGGCTGGCTCTGCGAGACTACCTTATCTATGCTCTTACCACTCAACAATGTAAAATGTAATGTTTCATCTCTTTAATTATTTAATACAAATTGTTGATTCGGAAAGGTGATGCTTTTAAACTATTTGTAAATTGTGATTAGATCCTTGGATTAGTTTTTATTTATTTAATTGGAGAGGACACACAGGAAACGAGTGGGAGCGAGAAATCAGTAAAGATTGGGGAATGACTGCGGGCCAGATTTGAACCCTAGTCTCCCAGAGCACTAAGGCCCATATGGGAAAGGAGTTTTTGCATGCACCACAGCCCCACCCATATTGTGTCTTTAAGGGACAATCTTTTTATTTAACATTTCTCAATACATTTGTACAAACAAACTTGACTAACAAATACATTAAATATGTTTACAAAATCGAAATTGCAGTTATATAAAACAAAGTATGTGCTCCATAGCACAATTGTGCACATATAAAAATTACTGTTAAATGTTTTTGTATACACAATGGACACATCCAGCTATTTATTTTAAAGTATTTTGACTAACCAAATATAGTAATATCTTAGAAGTAGCCTACTGAGGTTGGACCAAGTATGTATTTATTCTGAGTGTGTATAATTCAGGTAAATGTTTGATATCAATGTGTCACACTTAATGTTTGTTGTTTCTTTTACAGAAGTTAACCATTCAATCAGCAGTCTCATTTGAGTGAAGTGATCTTCAAGTATAAATAAATGTAGTCCATCAGAGAAGACACTTCTTTTCCATGTTTATCTTCAGGTCTCATTTGCAGGCACAATATTACCACTAGCATGACATATTCCCATTTCAGACTGAGAAATATGAGATTGATCCACATATGTTACAAGGACTTCACATCAGTCCCTCTGTCAAAACCACTTTGGCTAGTCCAGAGGTTCTTGCTTTATCCGAATGGGGGTACTTGTAATGGACTGGCTCCTTCTGAGAATGCGACACAGGACATACTCACTGAACTGCGTCGAGTCCACACCACCTCCGCATGATGCCTTGACCATGAAGCCCTTCTGAAATAACCGCTCCAGTACCTACACAGAGGTCAGTAAAGAAAGCTCAATGCACATAATATATAATATCACTTTTTTGGAGGAAACATTTATGCTAATCGTTACCTTATGGCCACAAATTAATTTTATATATATATACACACACACATACATACATACATACACAAATTATATACATATACAGTCGTGGAGACAATTAAAAGACCAATGCACATTGTTAAAAATGTAATAGTATAAATACACTACTGTAAATGGCAAACATATACTTACATTTATATACATAGAAAATGTAGATCTAAAAATAAATATATTACAAGTCAAAATCAAAACGTATAAATAGTATAAATCTGAGAAAATGCTGCAGTGGTATCTTAGTTTTGTCTGCGGCGCACACACACTGGTATTTATATATGTACAGTATATACTGTATTGATGTCTGATGGTGAAATATACACTCCTGTAATTTGTGAACTGTACCACAAATAATTAAGTACTTTTATGATTGTTTACTATTTTACTTGGATTGTAAAACACAATCCAAATTAATTAAGAGGGACATTATATTTATTCAGTAGAATTACTAATTTACTTTAAGATATTCCTAAAGTGCATTTGCTGAGGATAAAATACACCCAATGTAAACAACAATAAAAGCACAAGTTAGAGCTTTCTGTCCAGAGAACGGAAGAAGACTATAACATACTTGCACAGAGTTTAGCCTGCAGTAGCCATTGAGGGGGAAACGGATGACGTGCGTGGGGTCCTGGTTCCACCCAGCGTTGACGGAGTTACACATGACATCTCCAGTCTCTGGGAAGATCTCCTCGATCAAGATTTTCTCTCCACTGAGTGCGATCCTCTCGCCCAGGTCAGGGGTGACACGGACCACCAGACACTCACAGGGAGCGACCAGCTGGGCCTCGCGCTCCACCTGCCAGCGTTCCAGTTCCCGCACCATGGGTGTCAGCTGGTAGTAACGAGCCTCTTCGTATAGCTGGGGGAAGTCCTGAAGCAAAGGGCCACAAATGAGAGAATGGCAGGCTTCATGATTCAGATTCCTGACCCACGACCACGCATGCCTGTCACTAATCATTACTACAGTACGTTTTCTATAAAGGTGTACCGATATGGCTTTGGTTTAAAACAGCGACGTGCTATAATGAATAACCTTTACAGTACATATAGTATAGTATCATATAGGGCTGATCATGAAAATGGAATAGGACACTGTTGTAGAAAGTCTTACTAGAATGTAATTTATGATTGTAATGCTAAGCATCGGTAGGGAAGTAGGCCTGGGTGATAATGTGCTGTTGATAGACACATGAACAAACATAACATAATGCTTTGATAGAATGTTTGCTAGTTTCACTTTAATTAAATGCAAACTTCCAAGAAAGCCCATAAACAGCATATCGTATCCCTTGATAATGGAGCATGCTAAGAGTGACACAAAAAGCATTTACCGGGGCCTCATTTATAAAAATGTTGCGTAAAAACAATCCTACATTTGACCTAATGTGACGGAGATCATCCATTCCCCTCGGGGAATCGAACCCTGATCTCCCACGCAGAGAGCGGATGCTCCTACAAGGCAGGCCAAAAACCCATGAGCCCTGGCCTGCGTCGCCAGAGCGTCCTATGAGGTGTCGGAGAGTGAGGATTAACACCGCACAACTACCTGCTGGCCACCGTTACACTCACCCCCCTAAACCTCACTCTCATCCGGGTCACGGCACCAGTGTGACAGAGATCATCCATTCCGCTTATTATTTTCTGAAATGTGCGAAAATGTGATTAAAAGAAAATGAACGTGCACACAAAAAAACGAATAGAATATTAATTTGAGCGAGGCCGATTTCGAGGTCCATTTGGCAGTACTGCAGATATGTGCAAGAATGCTGTTTGAGAGCCTCTCTGTAGTTTACCACTAAATGTACCACTAAAATGTAGCCTGCTGTAGTTTTATGGCGTTAATAGTGTAAAAAAATATACGCCATAGTAGTTGGGCTACGTAGCTGGGTAGTCTGTAGCTCAGACTGTGAATGAGGGTGAGCTATATGTGGGTGAGAATGGTCCAGATATCTTTCCACTTGATTGTGGAGAGATAAATTAGAAAAGTAGAAAAGTAGGCCTAAAAAGTGGTTTTCCTAAAAGCCAACTAACCATACCTGCTTGCTCCATGCTCCAGCCTCGACAATGCACACAGCAATTACACACAAAAGGAGTTGTGCGGCGACTCTAGTCATTTTGCAAAGGCATATAGGCCTACTGTAGATTTACCATATACTGTATATGCCTATTGCAAGTTGCACATTATTAGGTCAATTAAATTACTCGTTTTCACCATTGAACAATGGTTAACACATGCATACTCTCTGAATTTCATGGGGTGCTCGTATGGCCATGTGAGGGCTATCTATTACTCCAATATGACATTAGCAAATACTATGCACACAAAATCCTCCTTAACATTCTGCTGTGCCCCGACAATGTAAGGAATATTTATGTAGGCCTACTGAGGGGACAAATGAATTATGTCTTGAAGTTCAGCTTGCACTGATTCGCTCGTTCATTGAATTATTCTGTTGCCAGGAACGCACGGTTGCAGTTGTTGCGTCTTTGTCAATTAGGCACTAATAGCGTAGCTCTCGGCAAATGGTAGGTTAACAGCTTACCATTCGTCATCATGCGATCTCTAGAAACTTGTTCCCGTATTGCACAAATGGCGCAATATATTCTGGAAGTACCAATTCTGCTATTCTCTCGCAAACCATTGCATTTCATAGCCTATCCTATATATTTACTAAAATGTTTCAGTGGATAATTTCCTTTATAGATGTGTAAATAAGGTTTCGGAAAACCAATGTGTGTTTGTTTTGTTTTCCACAAGTAGTATTGTTTTAGTAGGTCTATCACACTCTTAATGCTTTTAACCCAGTGGCGCAGGAGATGATTTTTAGGTGGGGGGGACGAAAGTGTGAAGAAAATTGTCTAAAATTTTAAGCCTGTACACAACTATGCTTTAAGTTATTAAAACCAAATAAAATACTGGAGTGAAATCTGTCTCACCCGGGACTTGAACCCCGCTCCCCCACGTGAAGGACAAACACATTACGAGTTCACCACCAGAAAGTTACTATAAGCAGCCCATTGAATGTTTTGAAGTATTTCAGAGTAATATTTACGTAACTTATGGTTGTACCGCAATTGTCTTGACATCGTTATACATGGTTATGACATAGACTAGACTACTACACTGGTCAACATGCCAACATGATCACTGGTCAACAATACATG
>JAODTR010091023.1:0-13977 GCA_025399935.1 Amblyopsis rosae | reverse complement strand
AAGTTTGGGGTCCCTTGCTGAAGCTGCTGCCCCCGCGACCCGACTCCGGATAAGCGGGAGAAGATGGATGGATGGAACATAGTAGGTTTGTATATGAAACCTTTTTTTCTTCTTCAATTACCTTGGACTAAACAAGGCATAATGCTGCGATCTATCATGTGGCATACAGTTGATCGTCTGATAATGTTGAATTAGTGCCATGTGCCCACAGCCGGAAGGCTTTGAACAGTCCCACTCTGAGACTTTGTTCCTGGAGCTGACCCCAATGAGCTCCAACAGTTCCAGATCCATCTCCTTCTCCATTCCTCCAGATGTGGTACCAGGCAGCCAGAGCGCCCATGTGGCAGTAGTTGGTAAGTGTGCCCTTTCTGCTCACTGTACCGCCAATGGCAGTTCCATTCCAATGCAGTTTCTGTCAACGATTTTGTGACTTTGACATCAAACACAAAATGTGCCTATGTTTCACTTTGTGCTTGGGAGTAGCTGGAAATCTAATTCAAAAACTGTCCTGTATAGGATTTGGGCATTACATTATGACAATGGAAAGGCTGGTTGTTTATGCTGTGTTTATACTTCACAGCTGTTATATGTCTACACACCCACTGGCACACAACAGAGGAGACATTTGTTCTGGCAGGGATGCAAACCTTTTTGTAAACTAATTTTGTTGGTTGAATCAGCATTTTGGTTTTGTGTGTTCGGTCTGTTAGACTAAACATCAAACGCAGGCCAATATATGTTGTTTCTTCAGTAGGTTGCTGATGTGGTGGTAGATCAGTTCCATTCACGATATCCTGTCTCACTTTCATTGACACAGCTTCCAAGTGATTTCTGCCACTGCTGTACAGCAAAAAGCAATTGCGTCTTGTGACCCTACAGAGCTCTACCAATGTGACAACATGTAGTGTGCGGGGCTTAACATCTGCATTGTGATAGACAAAGAAAATGGTCATACATCATGTAAATAGGTTAGCTGCAGGTAATATCTTTGTTGAATCATGAACGCTGGTGGCCCAGGCTGTCAAAGGAATTCAGGAAACCTCATTCCTATCATAATTAAAGTATGGGGTTGTGCCTGTGTCCCTGTGACACATGCTGTTATTCATGTTCTTCCCAGAAAAGCAACATTAATATGTTTGCTCCAGCCATCCACCCAGATCTCTTCTCCCACTTCCCTCCAGGTGATATCCTGGCCTTGTCAATTAGCAACTTTGATTCACTGGTGGAGATCCCTCACAGTTGCGGAGAGCAGAACATGATCCTCCTTGCGCCAGGCGTTTGGCTTCTCAAATACCTGAGCACAGCCCCTCAGGAGGAGCTGAGACGCCGAGCTCTGGCCCAAGTGACGGAAGGTAATCTGCTTTCACATGATTCATCGCTGCCATTCAGATGAGTATAGCATTGCAATGTGCATGGTAACAATGCATTTGGAATGGGGGCACCAATTGATACTGTGCCGGCTCAAGTTTACGACTAAAAGGGATTTAAATAAGGCTTTGGTATCGTTGCCTAAGATACATTTTTCTGTTGTTTTACAAAAAAGGTTACCAGAAGGAACTGTCCTACCTGCGTAGTGACGGGTCCTTCAGTGCTTTTGGAGCCAGAGACTCCTCTGGCAGCACGTGGTAGGTCCCCAGTGTTTGTAGATGATCATGGGATGTGTCTGACATGGTGATGGGGAGTGGCAGGGCGCAGATCAGAAGGCTTTGAATGTGATGCTTTATAAAGAGGTGAACAAAGTGAGTTGAAGCTGGACAGTTTCCCCCAGTGTTGGTACACTACTACGACATGTAACTGTACTGTGCATATTTTACAGACGTATCTTCCATTTAGAAGATTTTGTTCTAATATTAATTGTATTCAGTTACATTCCTTCTGACATTTACTAAATACTAGTAGTACTTAGTACTTTTGCTGCTCCAATGTGTAACATTTAAAAATATTCTTTGTCTCTCTGTCTCGGTCTCACTCTAATCACTCGAATGTTTCTGTGTCTCTCTAATGTCTCTGTGACTGACCTGCGTCCCTTGTCTTCTGGGCCCAGGCTGACAGCGTTTGTGCTCAAGGTTTTCCTCCAGGCCCAGAAGTTCTTGCAAGTGGACCACGGAGTCCTGTCCCAGGCCAGAGCATGGCTGATGGACCGCCAGGCATCCACGGGGGAGTTCACGGAGGTGGGCAAGGTCATCCACACCGAGATGCAGGGAGCCTTGGATGCCCAATCTGTAGGGCTCACTGCGTTCGTAGTGATCTCGCTGCAAGAGGACGAGACCTACGCAGTGAGTTGATGATAATGATAATAATAATACATTTTATTTTAGGACGCCTTTCGAGACACTCAAGGACATCTGAGATTGTAAAAAAGACACATGAAATAAAGCAGAAATGAGCATATTTTGCTGTCCAAGGCAGCAAAATATGTCCTCCTGTTTACCGTAAAAATGACTCGGAGAGGTGCCTACTGTTAATGGTTGACACATGCCTTTTTATGTCCCCATAAGTGCCCTATTAAGCACTACATCAATATGCTAACGTAGACGCATTGAGCTATATACAGTATGCTGGCCGTACTGCACACTGATGTACTGCTTGTAGAGGACTGCTGGGACTTGTCAACTCTTGTAAAGGCCAGTAGAGGACTGCGCTGACCATTATCTGAATTAATTGTTATCAGTCAGTATTGTTCTCTATATTTCTATGCAGAACATAGACCCAGAGCCCGTAAACCTGGCTGTAAAATTCCTGGAGAACACGGTATCCAGTGGAGTGGTCAGTAACTATAGCCTGTGTCTGATAGCTTACGCTCTTGCCCTGGCTAACAGCCCTGTGTATGTTGATGCCCTGAATGAGCTCAGCAAGAGAGCCGACTACAAAGGTAATATTTAAAGTGGTAAATATGACTTTTTCTACCACGTCACCATGAGCACCAGCATCTCAGACAAAACAAATGTGTGCTTTTCTGCCTGAGCATACTGGACACTGTCAAATACACTAGGTTACACACACACGGGGATAAAAATGCAATTGAGTTGTCTTCAATATTGCTATCTGGTAGATGTTTCAACCTCTCAATTGAAAAAATTGCGGTTTTCATCACGCTGCACTGTACTTGAAGACCGTGTATTACTTAACATGATACTGAAACTTTTTACTGTATAGAATCCGTATCCCGATGAACACAGAAGATCCGCAACATTACTGTATGTAAGTGCAGATGGCCATAGTAATGGGTTAGCTAGGGCACTGAGTGTTCTGCAGCCACATAGCCCTGCACAGCAGTGTTTGCGCATGGCGGAACATTCAAATGTTCTCCCACAGTAGCCCTTCTGTCAGTTTGTTGCCCTTGCAATGAGCTTTGGTGCCCAACACAGTCACCCGGTTTGTGGTTTGTCCTCTGACCAGTGTGGGTACAGTTGGGGCTGCTCGATTAAAGGGAAATGTTTTTATATTGGTCAATACTGAAGCCACGATAATTTAATATGATTACTCATTGACTTTGGAAATAAGTTGCGTTTACTGCACCAAAAAAAAGTGAAAGAAATTAAAAGTGAAAACACTGTCAACTGTGAAATGTCCCTACTTTTAACTTTGATCTTTCTGCTGCAAGGTGCAGTGCGCCTGTCATTCAGAACACAAGACAAAATAAGAGTTCACTTGTATAACGTAATGTGCAAAATAATAATTTTTTGCTTCTCGATTATATTGTTTTTGTAATTGTTAGGTGCCTGACATTGAAATCACAATTAAAATGTGGTTAATTGCACAGCCCTAGGCACAATAGTTATGTCATCGCCACTGCTGACTGAGACACAGCACAAGCCTGGCTGTTTGTCCCTTGTCAAAGTCACTCTTTTACACCCTCATCCAACACGTTGACCATGAGAACCAACCATCTAATAACTCACAGATGTTGACGTGCGCCATTGTTATGAGATAATCAGCATTATTGGCTTTATCTCTAAATGAGCATAATGTTTTGGCTCATCTGTGTACTGGAACTGTACTTACTATTTGGTTTCCCACTTGTAATAAATCATATTCATTTCAGATTCTTTGGTAAATCCCCAAAAACGGTCCCATTGTTTCTCAATCATTCTCAGATACTGTACAGTATGTGCCCACGTCACCAGAAACGTCAATAAGAATATACTGTACAACTTCAATGTGGTTGTTTTACCTCAGATGGAGTCATGATGTGGCAGTCCTCTGGAAGCATGGGGACAGATTTCAGACAGCCTCACTCGGCACAGATAGAAATGGCTTCTTACGTCCTGTTGACTTACTCCAGGCTTGGCAACGTGGTAGAGGGCATTGCCCTCATGAAATGGCTAAGCAAGCAGAGACGCCACCAAGGAGGCTTTGGGAGCACACATGTATGTTTGCAGATTACACAGGTTATACAATCATCTCTGCATAGCTGAGTTGTGTACAGTATTAGTGTACGTACCCTCACATATGCATTTCCACAATATTCAACATTGTCAAAACATTTGTACAGAAGTCCTGTAAGACTTTACACCCGCTGAAATACTGCGTGCATCGCTGTACTCTGGTGAGATGTGAACATCTCACTGTGAAGTTGTGGGCCGCTGTCTCCTTCAGGACACGGTGGTTGCCTTACAGGCCCTTGCCCTGTTTGCTGCCTTCAGTGGGGCCAGTTCCATAGACCTGAGCCTCCAGATAGAGACATCTAGCTCTGTGTCCTACTTCTATGTAAACTCAAGCACCTACCTGGCTGAGCAGCAGCAACAGGTACTGACCTCTCTCGCATGGATAAATGGTTGTGACTAGCAAGCTGACCGAGCTAGCTAAACGTTCACCGTTAGCATTGTTTTGGTATGTTGTGGTACTAAGTTATATGTTGCTTTGTTTTACGCTTGATGTTTGTCAACACATATACGATGTAGGAAGCTATTTAATACAGTATGTGGCAACATAATCCCAACCAAATTATCTTTTTCAGGTTGACACACAAAATGATATATTAATAAATGTGAACATGGAAGGAAAAGGATTTGCCTTATTTCAGGTACTGAATCACTGTTGTACTATATTTTAGTCAGGTGATTATTATTATTACTACTACTACAAAATGCCTGCCACTAAATTACATTCAGGGTGTGCTCTAACAAATTGCTTACACTTTAACATAACATAGTTTTATCCCTATGAGTAAACTCAAATAGGATCTAAACACAGCAACTAGGCATGCTGTTACAATAATCTCAAATGCATCATGTTATTTTGCTAATGTTAAAGCAAAGAATCAGATTTGTTAGGACTGACACCTAGGTATAATGGATTATTGCGTCTCCTGTCTGCATTTCGTGTCGCCAAATTGTTTTTTGCATGGTACAGTACTTTGCTGAAAATGTAAGGCTTTCGCTATGATAAATTTTGAGTTTTTCCTCTTCATTTCCAGAATCCCTTTACTAAAAATCCTGTTTTATAACTGCTCATATCGTCTGTGCCAGTATCTTCTTAGATTTTAATATGTAAACTAAATCCAGATATTAGGTCGTTGGTATCTCTTATATAACCGTAGGTTTAACCAAAAAATTGAAGTTTAATCTCATTAGGTGTATCCTGGAGAAACGTTAACCTAATCATTTAATGTTTTGCATATTCTGCGGTTGGGTTATTAAGAACTGTTATGTCTGTCTTTGGATGTGTTCCTTAACATCTCCCACATTCTCTTTGAATTTCTCCCAACACATAATTATGTCCAGCTTAATGTGTTCTACCATCTTAAAAGTGAAACGCTCCCAGTCCAACACCCTACAAATGCTGAAGTGTTCTCTTTAGACGTGGAGGTGCTTGATAATAAAACGGATCTTAACCATATGCAGCTGTCTATATGCACCAGGTAAGATTATTTCTCACTCAGTCATCAATAGTGATGTCATGTACTGTAAACTATTTTTATTGAAACTGTCTATAAAATAATAAACGATTATGCATGAAGAAAATGTGTCATCAGTTATAGTTTGTTGCCATGGTGTTAGGTAGTTCCCCCAATGGGATTAAGGGCTGTTTCTTAAATTTGTGTGAAATAGGGCATGTGCAACCTTTTCAGACTGTAATGTTATTAAGGGCTATAATAAATCTGACTTGACTACAGTAGTCATATGGGTACTCTCTACTTGGTTGCTAGGGTGTCCTTGTTGGTTGCTAAGGTTTAGGTATAGAGAGCCGAAGTCACTTTCGCATTATGGGAATATGTATGGTAGTCAACGGCGAGAATAACATTATTTTTATATTCCGTTCTAAATGACAACACTTTTAAATATGTGCATGCTTAATTGTATATAATATATTGCCAAGAAAGATGACTAATGTATCATACAATAACTGAATGTAATGTTTCCTCTGTAGTCTGCTAGACAGTGCAGCAGTCCCTCAGACAGGCATGGTGATGCTGGAAGTGGGGATACTCAGCGGCTTCACGCTACTACCGGAATCTCTCTCCATGGGAGACCTGATCCAAAATGTGGAGACGTCTCCTGGCAAAGTTAGCCTCTACCTTGACTCAGTAAGTATCACAATCTAGATGTTTGGCTTGATATCTCACCCTTGTATTATTAACAAACAGTGCATTTGTATTCACTCCCTCATCTGATTCCCAGCTCACAAAGACAGAAGTCTGTTTCACACTTCCACTGACCAGAGTTTACCAAGTGGCCCATGTGCAGAATGCTATGGTGAAGCTGTACGACTACTACGAACCAAGTAAGTAATCATGAATGGTTGTGCTGGTTACCTGCTGGTTACCTGCATGTGCCAGCAAACTATTATGATTCTAGTTCTAACTTTCCACCCCCTAGTTATGTGGTCAGTTGTTTTGTGTGAAGCAACCTAAAAATGTCTTATGTAATTTAGCCAGAATGCCCTAAGTTTGACATTTCTTGATTGCCCCCAATAATTAATTATCACTTGTATTTGGTTTAATGTAGAATGGGTTCCTGGCTAATTAAACATTCGTAATAAGGATACACTTTTACTGTATGCTTTAGCTAACATACATTATTACATACTGTACAGTGTATTGGCTATACTCACATTCAGTAGTATATCTCAGACTCCTGGCACAATCTTTGTTTGAGAATGTCTAAGAGAATATATGCTTGTCTTGACAAACTAATGACAATGGCTTGTGATATCCTCTGTGAGTAAGGATGCATTGGTTGATAATTAGATTTTGAATTAGACTATTGTTTTTCTCAACCTTTCAAATGGGAGTCATGTAAAATGCTATTGCTATCTGTCTAAATGGTGGCTCCTTTAACATATTTATACACACTGTTTTCCCCTACTACTTACAGAGAGACGAGCCATGAGAGCATATAACTCTGATGTCATGCACCAACTGACGTCCTGTGCTTTCTGTGGGACAGATTGTCATCTTTGCAATGCTAGAAACATTACTATACCCACCATCTTCTCATCCCATACAGTAATAAGTGCCACCTACAGCAAAGGATGCCTTCTTATTGCACTATATGTAATTTTAATTGTATCTTAAGATTTATTTTAAGATGAATTCATGGAAAGCTTAAATGAAAAAACACAAATAAGCATACTATATTTTGATCTGATTAGATTAGTCAATAAAAATCTAATTGGTACAATAATATTTTACACTTATATTTATACATTTATAAATAATACATGGTCTAATATAATGTTTTATGTTTTTGTTGAATGTGCATCAAGTATAACTATATTCAAGCAATCAACATTGGGAAAATAAATAAACAAACTTGAACACGCCCAGTTAATGACATAAAGATTTTGTGTTCGAATAAAGGGTATATGTGGGTGAAGATGGATGGATACAGGGTATATGTGCTCCATTTGCAGTTTAACAGACAAAGCAGATACTGTATGTTAAGGGTTAGAGTGGTTTAGAGGTAGATGAAAACTTCCTTGGCCAAGTCATGGACTTCAAATCCAACAAAAGGCAGACAGTGTTCAATACTTTTCTCAGGAAACACATGTTGGTGATCAGCAGACATTAATCAAGTTTGACACAGATGTGCCATGGAATAGGAATAGCTTTAAGGTTTTATCCGAATGGCAACATAATGGTTTCATGAACCATCAACCTCTGAATTTGGCTGAATACTTTTTTATTTCCCTTTTTCAATAATTTAAAACAGAATAGTTCCTTAATATGGCAAAAGCGGAACCTTAATATGGCAAGAGCAGAACCATAATCTTAATCAATTTACTTTAACTCAGCAGCTGAAGCAAAAAGGTTAGACATCAAGCCATGCCATGATGTTGACATTTTCCAAACTTACTATATAGAAAGTAATTTAGATCTATTATAAGCAATGTAATGTTAGCTGCTTGATAGACGTTTGGTTTATCTAACGCAATCAAAAGTGCTTCTTATGGCTAGTCTTGATGACATAAATGAATTGCTTCTCTCCATGTGAGCCTTATGCATATTTTTGTTATTTGTAACTGAAGCATTTGTTTGTAATAAGATAAAAGGCCACTGTAAAAACCCAAGAGCCTTGGGCATGGTGTTTTCAATCGGAACAAATTAGGGAGGGGAGGAAGGGGGGGTCTTTTTATCTGGGGGGAAAAAACAAGCAGCCAGTGCAGTGGTTTTAAGGAGGGGCAATAAATGCACTGCAGATTGCACAGAGAACATGCCGAAGTCCAAATTTGACCAGATGTAATGTCCCATCATTGTTCATTCTTCTGGTTTGTGACTGCACCGTGTAATGTGACAATATGGAGACCACACACTACCCAAAGCTGCTGTCTTTTAAAAACATGCCTACTCACTTAGTGGGAAGAATATTATGCATATACATAGATCAGGAATAAATATAAACTATAAACTAACATCAATAATTTTAGCATTTTAATTTACATAGCAAACTGTCCAGACATGAAGTGCTACTGCAGTACTTAAATCACAGCACTAGATGGTAGTCTTGGCATCGTATTTGTGATTAAAATTGCTTAACAGGAAACACTTGTGGCCTGTTTACAAATCCTTGATTGAATGATAACTTTTTTTTTATTACCACAAATGTATGTAACCAAGGGCTTATCGTGATGGGATGTTATAAAGTCGTGACTTTAAATGTTGTGAATGTCTGCAATAAAGCCAGTCCTACTCAAAGGCAGACTTGTGCTGCCATTCATTGTGTTTAGGACTGTGTGACTGTTCAAAGAGGGTAAACACAACCATACAGTATGGTTAGTCTTGGGGCCTTTGTTGGAGGTCAGGCAACTAAAACAAACCATAATTCTGAGGTCATGCAAAAAGTATTATGTTTTCTTTTGTGTCCTCTTTCTTATGTGTTGGCAGAAGTAAACTATAGGACCTGGAAATAGAGAGCCCACTTCAAACACCTAGTGTACTGTAACATGGGTTCATGGTGAGTGGAAGGAATTAACTTGTGTGTGTGTGCGTGCGCGTCAACAGTGTGCACACGTGTGAGGAAGACTGGATTCAGAGAGGTCACAAAACAAATGTCTAAATTAGAAAACAAATGTTATTTTGTTGAGAGAAACATCTCCCCATTTGTAGACATTAGCACAAGCCTATGTGTTACTGTAAACTAGTATTTGGCGCCTGCTGCTGGCCATGACTGTTGCATCATCAGGCTCATTGAGACTGATTACATTTGTTGATACTCATCACATCCAAGGAGGCTCTTAGGAGGAACAACATTGACTATGATGCTGTCACTAAGTCAACCGTATACTGATTGGATAAACAAAGGAGATTATTTATGGTCACCCTGCCCCTGGAGCCATTGGGGAAAGATTTAATATGTTGTTGGACACACGAGACATGCGTCAAGTGTGTTTGTCCTTAAAGACCGGCTGGGAATCGGATTTTGCAGATGATTAATTGGAGTTGGATACAGTATATCTTCCTCTGATTTAAATATAAATTATTATAAAAAGTAATTATTGATTTTCTGATTGAAGATAATGGAATATATGAACCAGGGTCATGGACCTATAAAACTTTTGCTTGTGGAATCAAATTCCTTGAAACTACTGTATTGTACCACTTAAAGGTATATTTAGTCACTTTTGAGAACTCTTGCTATATTCCCCTCCCCCCCAAAAAAGTAGATATGTGTATAGAACCTCTCTGTTTTGAATCTTGTGCGTGATACATTTTATAAATGAATGTGCTTAAAAGCTCTTCTGCTATGCCCGTGAATATAAACCGTGGTGTGCTAAACAATTAGCCCAAAAACAGAGATAGAAAATTGCTCCCGATGGGCATTGCTCCAGCTGACATCAGTAGGAAAGAATCACCACCCCTCTAAAACAACCGCATCGTGTGGAAATCTGATGCAGATGCTGTTATCGGCTGAAGAAAAATAAGAGGTGGCAGCAACAAACTCCCAAGTGATCTCAGCTCACAAGCAGCTCTACCTAAATGACTCCCCGTGTCTGAGATCAGGAGCCACATGATGCATTTGTTTGGCCTAGGATGCTGAAATCTCCAGGGCAAGTCATGGAAAATCCTTGTGAGCTCCATCCCACCCACAGCGAGTGTGTGTGTGTGTTTACACAACCCCCAGGTGACCTTGGCCAGACAGCTCAGCTGGAGTCAGAGACGTAAGCTGCACAGGACAAGAGAGAGAATCGTCTGGGATAAAAGTGAAGAACCATAGGTCCATCCAGCCAGGCACTAGAGGAGGAATTCTCCCTGATCATATCAGAATGGTATGGTCATTCCAGGTTGTGGCAGCGTTAATATTGAAATGCTGCGTCACTATTACACACTGTTGACTATGTTGAGTCTGTGGGGGGGGTCATCTCACGGTGTCAAGTGGCTGACTAAGTAAACTGTCTGGGCTGTGCTTGCATCTGTGGCCACTATTGGAGTAGGGATTAGTTGTTGCAATCAGCCTTGTATCCAGGTGATCACTATACACAAGTGTGTAACAAGTGTGTTCACAGCAACAGGGTGGCCCAGTGGATAACAATGTGACCTCACAGCAAGACGGTTTGAACCCAGGTGGTCTCGGCCTTTCTGTGTGGAGTTTGCATGTTTGACCAGTGACACTGGCTTCAATCTGGAGTCGGACCCCGGGCGCTGCCCAGAGGCTGCCCACTGCATTTCGCCCATCCCTCAAGGATGGGCTGAATTCAGATGTAGTGAATGAATTTCACTACATGTATGTGTATGTGACTATAAAAGCATAGAGCCTTTACTGTAAGTTCCTTTTGGTGAATATATCTGGAGAATGGCTAAATCAGCTCTTTTCAAGCCCCTTTTGACACAGGATGAAGCTGTATTCAGTGGGTTGGATAGGGCGTCAGTGGGGGAGGGGCATCGGTTGAGGGCGATTGATTGCTCAGGATGGAGCCTCGACATCACCTCTGTGCTCCATTAATCTTGCCTCTGACTGTGGCTCAGCGAGTCAGTCAAGCACAGTGGCATCCATGCTAACATATGCATCTGAAAAAAAAAGACTCATGGTAGGAGACAGACTAAACTTAGCTTTGGTCCACACACACACACACACACACACACACACAGAGCTCCCCCTGAATTCATGCATGTCTCTCACACACTCATTTTTCACCAGGTTCAGTTTTCCTACACAGGATTCAGCTGTCACACATTTCCTGCCCCTCAATTATAATAAGCAAAAACAGGTGGAAAGGTTTACACTGCTCCGTGTGTGAGTGAGAGAGAGAGAGAGAGGGAGAGAGAGAATACATGCCAGCATCACGTGTTTGCACAGACCTATGTGACTGGCATTGGAATTATTGTGGAGCTTGACCAACGGAAAGAGCGCAGCGTTCCCGGAGGCTGACTGATCCCAAGACCCCCACTGCCGTCCGGGCCGCGTGGGTCGCAGAGCAGCGTGTGCTCGGCTGCTTTGGTTCCCCGTGCAGACCAAAACCCAGGCCGTGCCTTCTTCAGCTAAACACATGTGACATGTAGTAGCAGGGATCACAGGATTGATGAATGGGGAGGGGGGGGCTGTGAAAACAAACCCTCACGGTACTATGTTGTTCCAATGACGTAAGCACTGATGATAATGAAGACTAATGCAGAGGGCTATAATACTCTACTGAAAAGCACTTGGGCGTCCTAAACACATTTCATCAACTCTAATTAGAAAGAAAACAAGGAACTATTTTATAATACTGGCTATTTTTGTAGTGTGGTCATTACAATGAAGCCATTTAGCAGGTTGTGTTTACCAAATGTGAATTAGCACGTATGCACAGTGGGCCTAATGTGCAGTGTTTTCTGTATTAGTAAGACTGTCGAGTATTAAACAGATCTTCCAGGATATGAGGCTTCCTAGTCACTGCCATTATATTTCATAACTTAGAGGATGGTAGTTTTATTTCTGCTAATGGATATTGATATACAACTTGTAGTTATATTGGCCTACTACAGGCGGCAGTGGCACACTGTCCTGGAGCAGGACACCTAAGCCTAACTGCTCCCGGTGGTCAGGTATCGCCTTGCATGGATGATGCCATCATCAGTGTGTGAATGTGTGTGTGAACAGGTGAATGCCAGGCTATCCTGTACAGCGCTTTGTGTGGCCGGAAGGTTGGAAAAGCGCTATAAAAAATGTAGTCCATTTACTATTACTGTAACAATATGTACCCCTCTCTCTCTCTCTCTCTCTCTGTCCTTGGTGCTGTCTGGGTCCATTGACTCTATAAAACTGACAGCACTGAGCTTGTTGTCTAAATATTTCCTCTCACAGTTTAAGGAGTTTTACAGAGGGGCAGATGGTATAAAAATCTGAGAAATAATTTTTCCTCTGCTACCGAGCTACGGGGTTCTGTTTGTTGAGTGACAAACTTATAGGCAAGCACCCTAGGTAGACACAGGAAGGCTAACCTACTGTAAGCTAAGTCTGCCTTGTGTAAAATAGCTGCCATTAAGAATCACTAGTGGCTATCCATCTAATAATTTTTTTGTCAGCAACCTTAAAGGAATAATTGTAATAACTTACTACAATTAACTTACTTACTGTATATGCTCTTATTCATTACAGGTTTAGGTCTAAGCAGGTTCTAAGGCAGCTGCTTTTGTCACGCGAGAGCCCAGCCGGCCTGTGGTCCACTTCACTTCCAAACTACGAGAGCCGTTTCTCCGAAGCACTTTCTATGAACAAAGACATCCATTGGTGTCATGGAGACAGCTACATCCTTTTTTCTCATTAATCAGCTCAGATAGAGCATGTAATGCATTCTACACATGTATTTGTATCGCTGGGCTATCAAACCTTTCCGTTCTGTACCATTATCGTTTATTGATGACTTAAGAAAAAGAAAGTGAGTGTCGCAAATCAGCTGTAAGGATGGTGGCTTTTCAATTTCTCTTCTGGTATTGGGGTAAGGCAAGAGAAAGTGTTTGACAATGCTTCAACACTGCTGAACCCAGATTATATGCAGATGGTGGTGGTTATTGGTACTAGAAGTGAACAAACACGCACGCACACACACACACGTAACTCTACTGCCTTTATTGTTCTTGTGAGTTGCTGCAGTTACAGTACATATTCTCCGCGGCATCCATTCCCCTCCCTTATCTTCAGACAGCTTGTGTGTGTGTGTGTGGTCTTGAACATGAACCGTGACACACTTGCACAGCTTAAGCCAGGCTGCTGACACATCAAGCATGGCAAAGGGGACCACACCCATCCTTCTCATCATTGCTAGCCTATTAATCATGCCCTGTCAATAGAGGGGTGTTTTGGAGACAGCAGCCCAGCATGTTGTGGCAGACAGACAGGTTACACCTCAGCACCGGGCTAAGTGACGGATGGGAGCGCAGCTATGCAGTGGCCCGTGGGTAGCTGAAGGCTACTAAACTCAAGCCAAGCCGCTACGCTGCGAGACTCCCTTTCAACTCCACTGCCTTCATCTCCGCCTGCAGGGACAGTGTTCGCTGAGCGAGATGTGCAGAAGATAATCGTTCCCGTTGATCTACACCTCACCTACACCACAGCC
>JAODTR010091012.1:0-13978 GCA_025399935.1 Amblyopsis rosae | reverse complement strand
AGAACACTCTTAAACAAACACCTAACTAACAAAAACACGCCTCCCTTCAATGCCATAGGGTGCTCCCTCAGAAGCGGCCCCCCCCCCCCCCACACACTCATCCAGACGTGGAAATGCCTGAAATCTTACTCCATGCTGTGTGCGTATGGAGCCGTGTACAGCACACTGCCACAGACAGACCCACCCATGGCACACAGTGGGCTGATCTTACTCCAACCTGAATGAATGGAGCCCACGAGAGACGGGCTCAGCAGATACGCCAGGCAGCCGAGCCAATCAGGCGTGTGATTGAAGAATCACGCGGTGACGTGTGCTCTTTCTCCCAGACACGACTGCACGGTGGCAGGCAGAGAGCTCGGGGAGGAGGGAGGATAAACTAGGATGGACGTCAAGAGAAATAGAATAATATAGTCAGCGACTGGAAGCTAATAGGCTTTTTGCCAAGTATCTCCTCACAGTCCAACTATCTTACCGTTCTCTCTGGTACGTCAACACAGCCCTGTCTCCGTAAATAGGAAGATAAACAAAGTGGTGCAGACCGCTCCACATAACAATAACCTTGCCGTGGCAGTTAGAATTTAGCAAGCGTTCTCGAGAATGACTGACTACACTGTTAAAGGGCCCCCTCTAAAAGCCCTTAAACATGATGTAATGGCCATTATACGTTCTACCAGCCGATTTCCAAGAAAAGCATAAGCTGGATAAGCTTGTGTGTGTGTGTGTGTGTGCGTGCGTGCGTCTGCACAATGGGCATTGCCCAATTTCAAACGTGGCGTTAAAGCGATGTTTACCTCGTAAGAGAGCGGTTCACTGCATGAGGCCTCTCTCCAGAACGAGAGAGGCACATAAGAAGAGAAAAAGAGACAGAAAGATAAAGAGAGAGCGAGAGAGAGCGAGAGAGAGAGAGACAGATAAAGAGAGTGAGCCACAGACAGGGAGATAAAGAGAGAGAGCAAGAGAGAGACAGATATAGAGAGACTGATTGACAGAGAGAGAGATTACAAGCATAAATGCCAGCTATTGTGGCCTCTCACAGTAAAAAGCCAGTGTCCATTAAGAGCCCGTGTTTGTTGGGGGGGTGTTGGGGGTCCGAGCACGCGCTCAAAGGCACCGCGGCAACAATGAGCGCATTCCAAGCACTGCAGAACATCCATCTTCAGCGGGCGATGGTGGTTGCTGTGCCAGACTTGTTGGGACACGGCAAGGCACACTGTAAGACCCACCCCCCCCCCCCCCTCCCCCCAGAATGGTAGTTCATGAGCGACGTGTAAATTACCGCACAGTTAAAAGGGGATTAAAAAGCACCTGTTAAGTACAGTATACAGTTGAAGCCTGCATGCCTCAGCCTCGTGGGACAGTGCTGCTTTTGTGGACCACTACGAGGGTGGTGGGGGGGAGGGGGGGGGCTGGGGAGATTAGACAATTGGGAAATGCTCGACGTAAAACAGGTTAGTGAAGCAAATAGGGGAGAGAAGTGCCTTTTACAAGTGCCTTATTTGTATGCCGTTATGCTACTCTATTAAACTAAATTAAAGTATCTCGTTGCTCAAAGCAATGAAGGACAGAGCGTCTAGCTAGCCCAATACTTAGCCCAAAACCTAGCTAGCTAGCCCAATACTTAGCCCAAAGCCTAGCTAGCTAGCCCAATACTTAGCTAGCTAGCCCAATACCTAGCTAGCCCAAAATCTAGCTAGCTAGCCCAATACTTAGCCCAAAACCTAGCTAGCTAGCCCAATACTTAGCTAGCTAGCCCAATACCTAGCTAGCTAAGTATTGGGCTAGCCCAAAATCTAGCTAGCTAGCCCAATACTTCTTTCCCACTTCATCTTACCTGGCCGGAGTTTGTCCCCGGCCCTGAACTGGGCTCTCGTAGACAGTTAGTGTTGGCGTCTTCTACGATTGTGATCATCACCTCCGCTGTCTCATATGACTCCGTCACTTTCAGAACCTCCTCCTTCTCCTCCTCTCCTTCCTCCACCTTCATCGCCGGGGCCAACGGCGGCCCAAACCCCTCCATCACACGACAAGACGCAGACTTCAGACGGAGTTCACTCAAACAGCATCTCTGCACTGCTGAACGTCGCTCAGCGCATTTGTGTTTGTGTGTGTGCGTGTGCGCGTGAGCTTGCCACATTTCTTTATTTAGAAATATTTCCCATCATGCATCGAGAGGCATCGCTGCAAACGCTGTGTCCGCTGGTTGTATTATGTGAAAGCTTTAGGGAGGGATGGACAGCGACAGAGCAAAAATGCTTGGGGACATAGATGGATAGATGAGGGGGTCCATTAAACAAACATCCAAAGAAGGTGGGCAAACAATAATACTACAACTAATTAGGTCCACCCTCCCTCCCTCTCTCTCTCTATACACCCCCCTCCACCCCCACGGGTATCCTCCCCCCTCTTTAATATCATGTCCTGTCCAAGGTCGCACTCTGCATCCATTCCTTCTGACCCAGTGAGCACGACTCTACTTTGTGTGTGCATGTGCGTGCGTGCGTATGTGTGTGTGCACGTGTCTAATGGAACGCCACGAATCGGCTGGGTTCCAAACAAATGACTGCTTCTTGCTCATCATCTTCATCTTCATCGTCATCATCATCATCCTCCTCATCATCCTCACCAGGCAGGTGCCAAGAGAGACAGCTCTCAGATGCTTTCAAATCCTAACAATGCACAACAGTATAATACTATATTTACATATGGTTCTATAATGTCCAAAACGCATGATTCTGTAAGCCCACCTCTTCTATCACAAGAGCATATTTAGTGTCCCCCAACCCTGCTCCTAAAGGACCCACTGTCACACTGTGCACAGGTGTGTTGGTGCAGCGAGTCAACAACAGGCAGAACGCTTGGAAATGAAGATTTCAAACCCAGACCAGGGAAAAGGCCCAAAGCCCAAATTCAAGCTCAAATCAAAACAATATTCCTCAGCGGTTCTCCGCGGCGCCGCCCCCAAAACATTGAAACGCATTGTGAAGCAAAGCGTAGTGCTAAGGCTTTGTTGATTTGAGCGGTGTTCGCCACTTTGCTCATGTTCTTATTTACGCTCCTATTTACGGTAAGCTAGCAAAATGCGAGAAGGTATTTGGTGAATAGTCAACGTTACCATTAAGACAATGCATGTCGCCTGTCTGTTGAGGTAGAATTAAAGGTATAGGTACTCATTCTGGAATAAGCTTGTTGTTTTTTGAACTTTGTCAAAACAAAAACACCTCTCCCTTCAATGCCATAGGGTGCTCCCTCAGAAGCTCCGCCCCACACACATTGAGAAAATGTGTATTAGCTTACAATTAGCTTGCAATAGCTGACTGTACCTTTAATGCCAAAACACACACACACACACACGACAAATCAACAGCACCCTGCCATGGTACTCACCGCACCGTCAAGATCCCAAACGGGATCACAGCAGCTCTGGCTCTTTACTGCGACCAACATTGTCGTCTTCAACTGCACCTCCGTCTACAAGCCGCAGCTTTAAGCCACCTGCACAGTCAGCCTGTCTGCCCGGTAACACCACACACACACACACACACAAGCTCGATCACGTCACCACGGCAGCATCCGAGATCCTAGCGGGAGGGGCGGCTGGGGGGGTTTGTAACTAGGCTGAGCTGAGCTCGGGGGGGACGGAAGCTGTAGAACGAGGTGAAGAAATAGTGCGGGGTCACAGATGACGGCGGTGGAGGAATGACGGGTATCTGCCGGGCAGATACTGCAGTTGTAGAGTGGATTGTAATGTGCGTTTCATCACCAGTGGCTGCTGGGGTTAACTAACCTGACATGCTAGATGGATTGTTAGTCCCAAGTCCATCTGGTGAGCCGTCCGTCCAAACAGTTTGTAAAGGGCAGGCGCTTTCAAAACAATACTAAAGGCAAACTTAAACCACGCCTGCATATGCCATCGACACAACGCTGATTGGTAAATTCAGTTGCTACTCGGAGACATAGGAAATCATCTCTAGGCTTTCCAGACTGATCCTCGTGTGAAAGTTGAACTGAAGCCAGCGAGTCTAAAGGCGTGGAACTTCCGCATTTTGGGGCTTCGCATCAATCGCATGTGCATTCAACGCGCAGAGGTCCGGGCGGCCTGCAGACCAGCGCTGACGTATAACATGCTCACGACGACATAAGGTATGCATAAACATAAATACTGTAAGTATATACATAAATAAAGATAAGTGTTCACTCCCATATGCCAGTTGTTGGGGACACAAATGTCACCCAGAATCATTTAAATGGAGCCTCAATATTTGTGTTTTAATTTTAGTAGGGGGGGGTTGTAGAGAGGAGCAAATGAGAACTCACGAAGCACACGGGTGTGGGAGAGACATGCCTATATAGTTACTGTACTAAAAACAGAATAATGCTTATGTAATGCAGGGCCATTTCATAAGGAAACTGACTGCACTGTACAACTCACTTAAACCCAGTTTGTCCAATACAACTTTTACAATTAGCCATATGTTCCTTTGCTTCTTCCTTGCTATAAGGTGTATTTCAATTTGCACAAAAGAAAACATTATCAGATGATTTTTATACAAAGCTTCTTATTACAGTGAATACAATAACAGTACTTAGCAAATTGAAGTAGGCCATCTTCAGGGCTTGAACCCATGACTTTCCAGCTGCGGGCCCAAACCCCAGGACCACTACTATCCCGCTAAATGTGTGTACTGCACATGCAGGCTTAGGGTTGACCGCACAACCACACACAAAACCAACTAAACACTAATCAACAAACAACTTGCTAGGCACTCATTAACTCCTATACCTGAACACACAAGGCTCCTTGTTCCATTTTAAACAAAGTGGGATGCACGGCTGTAGGTCCTGCAGAATGCCGGACGGTTTAAACGGATCAACTTTCTCCCGAGTGACACCTCAAACAATAGCGCTCTAGATCGCATTCCTCTGCTACAAGGCAACGTTAGCCTGAGCTAATGCCAATCCACCCGTCCCAATATCCAATTACACACTGACAACAACACAGGGATAAGCCAAACCGGCTGGATAATTTGGGGCTCTATCCATCTACAGCGGGCTCATCGCTCTGTTCCGGGTGTATAGTCGGTCATTGTTCTCCAAACCAACAGTAGCAGGAATTTGCCTTACTCGGCCATCGATATCACAGGCTCCCAGCCAGACAGGCTACTATACAGTACTGAGAGAGAGTGCACTGCGTTGCCTGTAGATAACAATGCTAGCGCATTAGCATACAGCCTGGAGCTTTGGCGCCCCTCCAAAGCTAGTACCGAGCTGCAGGAATGGTTCTGCTCAAAACACACTAAGCAGTTCACCAGGGGATCACACAGCACAGCACGGCAGGCGGGACTGGATTTTCACAGTGGTAGTAGTATTTCCAAAGTGTAAGTACATTCAAAAAAATAAATACATATAATCCTTTTCTGCTCATCCACTCCAAGTAAAATTCCCTGACTTTCACTGACTAAATATCTCAATTTCCAAGACCTGTATTGAACGGAAAAAGACACCAGGATGATGCCTACTTCATGGCTACGATAACGATAAACAAAATTAAAATCACTCATGATATTTCACACTGATTCAGACCATTAATTTATAGATTTGTTGAAACAAATGTAACAACACACCCATTAACATTTTGATGAATGGCATCTAAAATCTAAACATGCTGAAAACTAATATTCCCGTGGATTAAACCATGATTCAACCCAAAGTATAAAATTCTCTCAATGAAATGTCTATTCATTGGTGACACCATGACATCCCTTTCTGCAAATGCTGCTTCACCTCCACTGTGTTAAAGGCAGTGTTATGTTCCTGTTTACGGAGCCAGGGCTGTGTAGAAGAATCAGATTATTGTTTCAACACGCACAGAGAACGGTGAGATAATGAAACGCTAGGAGATATTTGTTGAATTTGACAAGTGTATTAGCTTTACATTTAGCTATACCTTTAATATTCATATCCAAGGCAAATGGACACACGCGTACACACACACACACACACACACACACACAAAATGCAATGTCTGTCACCAGGGTACCATGTAATCACGTGCACCCACTCTCAAGGCCCAGTACAAAATAGATTAGAGTGTAAAACATGTAGCTGGCGTCTAGTCCGGAACGAAAATGAAAAGCGGTACACAAATAAACGCGTCTCCTCCAGAGATTGCCAGTCAAACAAGTCACTGGGAATGAATTGGAAATGCTCCATGGCCCCTGCGCTTCATTACTGCAGCTGCGGTTGATTGCGGACACGTCAGAGACGCGGGCGCAAACCCCTCTGTGTTGGCTCGCAGGCACCGCCCGGCCTTTCGCCCGGCCTTTCGCCCGGCCTTTCGCCCGCTCGGCCTTAAGGTTCGGCGCCCAATGGAACGCAACAGGTAAAGTCAAATTGACGGAGGAGCTCAGACACCTTGCAGGTATCAAAATGCATGTTCATGGATGCTGACCATGGCTCGACGCCCGTTAAAAAGAACTAGTTCTAAAACTCTGGCGTCTCTCGCCGCGCGTCGACGCCTTCAGTGGCCGTTGGCCCACTGTCCCCAAGGCCCTGTCATGCTCACAGAAAGAGTCTGGACCACGCACACACGGAAACCCAATACACAAAGATGCAAGAGCAAACATACAGTAGCAGGCACAGACAAGAGGCGCAGATACTCTCACAACGCCATACAAGGCATGCACGCACACACACACACACCAAGGAAATCCCGTATTGCAGCAGACACAAGCAAGAGACGAACACACTCTCCCGCACACGCACACACCCTTGTGCTGAACCTCCGTGGGTGGAACCGCCAGCCCTGAATGCTCAGACTGAAGCCAAGCGATCCACGCCCATCCTCCCCCCTTCTTCCCTGCAGGCCCCAGCATGAGCACCAAACACCACAGAAGCAGCCAATCGCAGAGGGCAGCCCTGCTGCTGTACGTGTGTGTTGTGGCACGGCACATCACATGCTGCAACTGCGCCGGGGATGGCAGGGAGATAGAAAAGCATTTCCCTAGCGAGCCTCAGCCCGAGGTGCGTTCAAAATTCAGCGAACAGTGGCGAACGTTCGCGGCTCACATGTTTGCTTTGAACTTAGACATTTTTAAATGCTTTGTGTGAACATTAACAAAAATATAAGATTTAAACAGTCACCCTTAACTCACCCTTAACTGTGTTCGCTATGTTCGCCAGTTCTGAACTGTGTGTACCCAGGCACAATATTCCCTTTGTGAATATTGTGCCTGGACACACTCCATTAAGTGTCTGAGCCACGGTACTTGCCTCCTACTGGAATATTTAGAAACTATTGGACAGCCTTTAACAAATCAGCGTTGCTATAACTGTTTTGATCACCTCATCTAGCTCTACCACCATTTCTGAACACTAATGTTAACAGGGTTTTCAGACTATAATCTCAGCGAAATGAATTGATCCAAGAGCATATTTGGGCAGGGCCAGGCTAGACAAGCCTAACATTTAGGCCAAAAGTGCATGCCAAGTACTGTAGGCTTGTGTTTTGTTGGGTTTGTGTGCATGAACAGAATTGTCGCAGATAAAAAATAAAATAAAAAAGTGTAAATATAATGCTGGACAATTGTTATTGGCTGTCTGATTTCACGCTTTTTTTTTATTAACTTTTTTTTTTATGCCACTGGTCTGCACAAATTCAAATTCAATGAATCACTAAAAGCAAGACAGCCTACATTTTATGTATCAGACAACTAACGTTTTGTCACAGCACACAGGACAAACACATTTATTTTATTTGAGAGTAAACAGTTTAAGGGCTGAGGTTGAATATGGGAAGGTTGCCACCACCGATAAACCACTACAGGAGAACAAACCAACTCAACAATACCACAAAGGGTAAACGGTTGTAGAGATAAAAGGTTTGTGGAAATTAATAGTGGTTTATTCGGTTAAATCCACATCATGAATAGAATGATAGCTTCCAGCATATAAACAGCTCAGACGATACTAGAGGTGCTACTGAGAGACAGTAGCTGACTCACTGTGAATAGAAGAATCACATGCTGTCAAGCTAACCAGGCTCAGGTGTTTGGGTTCAGTGCGCACACAATGACACTAAACCCTGGAACCTCTTCACATCAGAGCTAGAGGTCAAGGGTCACTCACTGCATCTTGACATGAAATGTGCTTTGACCGGCATGAGACTCTACATACTTTTATTACACCATTTTCACATTTTTACTGTTGTGATGTAGTAGTAGTAGTGATGATTAAAACCGGCCTGACGTAAACCCAGTAGACAATTATAATTCCACATCACTCACTGCCCTTTAAATCCCCTCTTGAACACTTGAAATATGTTCAAAGTATACATTATAGCGGTGGTTCTCAAACCTAACCAAGCTAGTTTTTTTCCAGTCAGTGTGACATGCTAATTGTTGGCAATTACTAGTATATGGTACATACCTTAAATGTACCGAATAATGAGTCATATTGGAGACCTTGTTGATATTTGAACTTAATCAAAACAATAACACCTTTCCCTTCAAAGCTTTAAAGCCACCGCCCACTAAAGGCGTCGACGTGCATCAAGAGACGCCATATTTTTAGAGCTAGTTCTTTTTAACGTGGCAACGATCACTGGCGGCATCTGACACGTGTTGGCGCCAAGGTTTAGAACGCAGTTCTATTTCTTGGAGCGTCAAGCCGTAAACACGCACTGAAAATCTGCAAATATTTGAGCTCCTCCATAAATTTGTCATTACGTTTAGAACGTTGCATTCCTTGACGCGCCTGCTGAACGACGCTGTCAGTGGGTGTTGGCCTTTAGAGTGCTGCCTCAGAAGCTCCAGCACACACATTGGAAATGCATTGCGAAGGCTAGGATTTTTGTTGTCGTGTGCGGTCAACACCACTTTGTTTGTGTTCTTATTCACAGTGCCAGGGCTGTGTAGAACCGCAAAATAATTATTTCAGCACGCACAGAGAAGCGACAGCTAGCGAGGAGATATTCGGGCAGCTAGCAAGAAGATATTCGGTCAATTTAACAAAACGTGTATTATCTTCAAATCGTTTACAGTACCTTTAAGTGTATATGGTTATGGTAATGTATGTAGTTTGCCGGGCTAAGCCTTATCGGTGCCGAAACAGTTTCAGTGTCCAGCTGTGTGATGCTTTTACATATTTCTGTGCTTCTGTGCTTGTGAACAGAGGAATGTTAATTGCAGGGTTGGTCTGTAGCTGTGCGGCTTTAGAGGACAGTGTCTGCAGGCGGGAGTGCCTTGTGATGTTAGGGTTAGACATTGGAATAATAACAAGATGGAGCGCTGTAACGCATATCAATGGCAGCAGAAGTGGAACGCTGCAGGTCTCTTAAGCGGCGTGTCACTAATGGAATTCTGCTGTGGAGGGTGACGTAGGCAGGGCCCAGACAGCTCCATCTACCAACCACGCATGGCCTAAAACAAAGTAAAATGTACCCCCAAAACAGTTCACTGCAGAAATTGCAGCCTCAGATTGATCTTAAGTACTTGGGGAATTAATGTAATATACTTAAAATACCCATTAACGCCCCCACCTCTAGAGAGAAATAATTGGCAATATTATAGTCAAATCTATGTGAGTGCCGTCCGCTGAGCACTCTCTGTTCGATTCCACTCTCTCTGGTGTGTGTGTGTGTGTGTGTGTGTGTGTGTGTGTGTGTGCTGTGCGCTTGCGGGGACCTGTGCACAAGCCTCACCTGGATGTCCTCTCCGCGGACAGACGAGTCGCCTAGCAACGGCTCTGCCGGCGGTGCGTTGATGGTGACCGACTTCTCCGAGCGGCTGTCTTTGCTGCGAGACTTGTGCCGATCGCGGCTTCTTTCCCTTGAGGGAAGGGAGGAAGGAAAAGAAGATGAAAAACAGGAACGACATGTTAAGCACAGTCGTCGGGGACTCTGGAGGAATGCTTGTTGATACTGTGAAGTTGCTCAAAACTAAAAACACACACAATGCGAAGGCTAGGACATTGTTGTGTGGTGTGGTCTGCACCACTTTGTGTTGTCACAGAGCCAGGGCTGGTGTAGAAACACCTGATTGTCATTTCAGCGTGCACACAGCAACAGGCAGCTAGCAGGCAGCGAGGAGATCCTCTCTTGAGTTTGACAAAAAGTGTGTTAGCTTGCGATCGCTGACTGTAGCGGCAGATAGGGGGGGGCAAATGAAGGGGAGCTGTGCCTAGGCTTTGCCGTTACCGTGACAACCGTCGGGCGACGCCAATGTGTGGCAGTGCTACAAATCTGGGGGAAAAGCGCGTCAGGAAATAACTGGCTCCAGGCGTCTCTTGGCACTCTCTGTCTCTCGTTCAGTGACTGTCCCACTGTCCCAGGAGAATAAAACAGTGTAACCCCTCCCTCAGCAACCACAGCCTTTAATGTCCCTGGCCTTCAACACTTCTGTCCACAGCGGGTCCTTTCTGAGGGCTTTCGGAGGGCAGACAGAGATGCATACAGTAGCTGTCAGCCATCTGGTGTGGCTGTGGCTGTGGCTGCTTGCGTGTGCGTGCATTCGTCGCTCGAGCTAACAACGCAAAAGACACACTAGAAGTAAATAACAAAAAACGAGACGTGAGAGAGTGTTCAAGCATCTGTGGGAATCTGAAAGGCAAGGGTGTTCCTGCTGCGTCCCCTGTAGACTGTAAAGACAAACCCCCCCCCCCCCCCCGCTCTTCTGTTCCGTCGCCTCTCTAATGACTACAACGAGATGCTAGTCCACGCTAGCACCGCCCCGCGTTAAACAAGAGGGAATGGAAACGGGGGGGGGGACTTTTCACCCTTTATGCAGACCGGAACTACCCAGGGTGCCATGCAAGTCAATGGGGAGGTCCAAGGATTTCACCATAATATTGCATATGATTTATCTCTGGGGGCATTAATGGGTATTTTGAACATTAATTAATGAAGAACATTCAATCAATCTTAGGCACAGTGGTATTTCTGCAGCAGATTTTTGGTTTCAGACCATTCAAGCTGCTCCAGTTGTCTTATTATTCAAATATCTTTGATTAAACCCTCACCTCCCGCCATCCAATTCCCACTCTGCTCTCTCTCTCCCTGTCTCTCACCAAGCCCTCTCGCCCACCCTCGAGAAGCCCTGGTCTCGACTACGCCAGCTCAAGATCTCCGCTCCCATCCATTGATCTGACGTGGCGAGAGCCCCGTCCACCAAACATGCATGCATTCATTCATTCCTAGGCCTTCTACCTCGTCCAGCCACGACCATCTTTAATTTCAATCTTTATAATATTGCACTTGTATGCATATTGTATGTGCGGTGTTATAATTTTGACTTTGACTAAACTATTTCTGTAACTGGGGAAGTTCGGGTTGCTGTGCGGTTTCGGAGGTTTGTTTGTTGCTGAAATGCATTGTGAAGCAAAGCATAGTACTGCGGCTTTGTTGATGTGAGCGGTGTTCACCCATTTGTTTATGTTCCTATTTACGGAGACAGGGCTGTGTAGAATTATCGGATTATTTAATCATCACACACAGAGAACGGTAAGCTAGAGAAATGCAAGGAGATTTGGTGAGTTTGACTAAATGTGTATTAGTACACAATTAGCTTGCAATAGCTGACTATGCCTTTAAAGCAGACAACACCAGACCTTTCCTCCCAGAGATCCATCCACTACTAACTCTGATGTACTGTAGGTACCTTCTTCCTCTTTCTAATTAATCTTATTCACGGTCATACAGTTTCTCTAGTGGTAATGAGCAGCACCGTAATGTAAAAACTCGATGTCATCCTCGTGTGATAAAGAGGGCTGTTGCTTTAGGGACAATATATGTAATGTATGTGTTGTTACATTAACAGACAATGAAAGAACCATAAAGTATTTTGCAACCAGATTTGTGAAAGCCCGCTTTTACTATTTATTTGTTGAAGGACTGTTTTACATTAAGCTAAATAAAGTTAGACTTTGTTTCATGTCTCAGTAAATGTATTATAAAGGGGTTTCTGCTGCTATGGTCATCATTAGGACGTTTAGGACGTCTCATGTACAGGACTGAAGAGGAAGTCCAAGAATAGGGGCAGGAAACCGACCGGTGAACTCCCTGTAATGAAAACACCTACATCCAATCGAGCTCTACTGGACCACAGAGTCTCCGTATCTGTCAATCACGTGGTTCCCGGCGTTCCCTTCATTATCCCAGCAGGCAGGATTTCCTGAGTAATGACTGTGATCCATCACTGTAGCAGCTGTGTTTAACCTGGTAAAGCGCTTGTGTTATTACGAAATTTAATTTAAAAAGACATTAAAAGACATTTTGCTGCCCACTCTGTGTGCACACTCTAAAGAAATGCAGCATTTCTACACAGCAGCGCTCATGGGAACACAAATAAAGTGGTGCAGACCGCATCACACAACACTACCTTTAATAAAGGAGCCCGTCCTGCTTTCATCCTTCTGGGAAAAGCCAGCAAAATGTAAACAGACTATACATAAATAGAGGCAGGGGTCATCATCTAGAGAGCAAATTATTCTCACACAATATTTCATTCACTTATAGCTGACAGATGTCTGAGACATTTCTAACAAATCACACGTGTAATCAGACGTATAGCTCTAAAATCTAACAGAGTTATTGCTCCTGCAGTGCTTCAGGACAACAACTCCACATTTGATTTGAGGTTATTATTATAATTTTTTTACCAGCTCATTCTTCGTTTCTGCATTTCCCTGTTTCCTCTTTTCATTGAGTGTCGTCACGATGCGCTTATTGAATGTGAATGACAATAACACCGACTGCATTGTGTTCTACGCTGCGAGTGGGGTCTTAATGAAGCCGGTGGGGAATACCGCGGGAGGAAAATCCTTGTGTGTTGGGGAAATCTGATTTGTTACACTTGTGTACTAATGTCTGTCACACAATAGAAGCGATTACCATTGAACAACATGCTTAGAGACGCAACGAAACCTCATTAGAATTTGGCTCAAAAAGCATCGAAGTTACGTCAATTCCCCAGACAGTGAGTAAGAAGAGGTTTTTAAACAGCCAGGCAGGCGAGACATTTCTCCAGTTTTTCTTTCCTCAAAACGCTATATTTAACATCCATGACATTTATAATCATTTTATGAATTTTGACAGCTCTGGTGGATCAAAAGAACACTATATTTCATGTAACCTCTCCCTCTCTCATACAGAACATCTAGAATAAAGAAATTAGAGTACACACACTAGATATCCGGCTTTAAAAAAAAACAAAAAAACTTGTATTTATTGGCCCGGAGGCATCCGAGTGGCAAGACAGGTATCCGTACTGTTCACAAAGTGTGCATGCACGCGCACACACGCGCGCACACACACACACACACACACACACACACACACACGATCGCCAATGTGTCCGGATGGTCGTATCCAGACACATTTGTGGTACAACTGCCGCTGCAGTTTCCCGCCGCCGTGGAGAGTCCACGTTGATTGCAGACAAAGCTAATCCCGTTCATGTGTTACTGCACACATGGAAAATGCTCAAAATGGGAAGGCTTTTGATTAAAAGGCTAATGAACTCTCGTGCGCTTGCACGTCTCCAGACGTAGAAAGACACAGCCCAGCCAGGGTGGACCACCAGCGTACACGGTTCTCCAGCATGCTCCAGGGTGGACCGGTCCCGTGTCTACACGCCCGTTTACTTCCTCCCTTCCCATTTCTACATGTCGTTCCAGGCTCATTAGTATGCAGAGGCCTCGTTAGTATTCCAAAAGAGCTGGGGAGGTGGGGCCTGATTCATGGTAAAATACTTCCAGCAAGGCTTTCTGAAGCAGGTTCTGTGTTTCTGCTTCAGACATTTGGGAAGGGGGGAGGGTATAGCCTTGCGTAACTAGACTCAATATTTACTTGGCGAATAAAGTCTGGCCACGCTCCATTGGGAAGTGTTAACAGTCGTTGCCTCCTACTGGGTGTAGACATCTGGTTAATTTTAGTGATATCGGCCGACACCGAAATTCTGTCCGCAAAATCATCCGATGCCAATTT
>JAODTR010091001.1:0-13978 GCA_025399935.1 Amblyopsis rosae | reverse complement strand
AGAGAGAGATAGAGAGAGAGAGAGAGAGAGAGAGAGAGAGAGAGAGAGAGAGAGAGAGAGAGAGAGAGAGAGAGAGACTGGTAGGGGTCAAGCTTTGGGAGAATATAAAGGTCTAGTAAACAAATGTTTGGATCCCGGCGCCCACGCCACCCTAATTGGACCTTGACTGACTCAGTTCCCTTCAGTACACACGGTGCATTTTACACATCCCTGTACACTGTACATTGCAGCCCACACTCGCTATCTCCAATTAGGCCCTTTTTTATTTATTTTTTTTTTTTACTTGGAAGGCGGACATGGAAAAGATCGGCTGGCGGTCCAGACTCTGCCGACACAGGCAAGTCTTATTATAGTTCTTGATGTCAGCTCAGTAAAGGGTTCTCCTATAGTGCGTCATGTCCAAAACCGTTAGCTACTAGCATCAAATACATTTCTTATCTATTATTTTCAATTCTTTTTTTTTTCACAATGAGCTATGGAGATAAATACAGATAAGGTGACTTGGTCAGTTGACATCACAGCCAATCCCACAATACCCTGATGCCTTTCAGGTGCTAATTGCTACTGTGTATCTGCCTGGACACTGCTAGCCGTTGCCAAGCCCACAGTTCGTCTATTCAAGCTCTTGGCATAGTCCACCACTATGAAGGCCAGTGGCGACTTGTAATCACATGCAGTAATGGGAGTTTTTACAGCAAATAAAGCTAACTGGGTGATATCCAACAGGCCACTTTAATCTGTGGTAATTGTAACTGCAGAATCCGGCTCCCATGGGGTTGGTCTTGGTCCATCCAGCCAACCCCCTCCTCCTTCCCCCGTCTATCATTATCTTTTCTCTCCCCCCAACCCCCCAAAACTGGCAGGACAGTCTTGTTAGCCAGGAATGTGGAAATAGCAATTTTTGCTAAACTGAAGCCTTCATGGGAAAGCGGCTGATAGTGTCGCAGAGGAACAGTCGGTGGATTAGGCGGGCACCGTGTTCTCGTAGCGGCGTCATTCAAACTGGGCCTCCCTCCATCTGTGTGGATGCTAACAAGCATGGCTAGCGTAGCTCAGCTTTAGACGCGCGGCTCCTTCTGCCATGAACGTGGCTTCGCTGCACCGCTTCCCCCCTATTCATGTCAGCGTGGCCTGGCATTCTTATTGGGCGTTTCTTTTAAAGTGCGCTCACTTTGGATGGCGATGAAAGAAGTCTGGGGGAACACGGGATCTTAAATCACTTAATGGGGGGAGACAGGCAACGCTTTTGTCCGCCTTGTTCTCCTGCGTCCAGCCAAGGCCTCTAACGGTCTCTGACACCTCGCTCTGCTACTCCACTGACCACGGGTGTGTGTGTGTGTGTGTGTGTGTGTGTGTCTGAGATCATCCACAGTATAACCACAGGCTGCAAGGCATCAGGGTTTATACATTTTATATTTCACATCTCAGTGTTAACTCAGATTTGCCAACTGTATCATCAGCATGTTTATCTGGTAGGGGGCGCTCGTGTGTGTGTGTGTGTGGTGGTGGTGGGGGTTGGGGGGGGGCAAAAGTGGTTATGGTGGTTCTGAGGACAGGGTTGGTCCTCTGAGGATGTTTGGCCTTGGCCCGCTGTAAACACACACTAATCAGGCCAGGCCAGAGCAGGCCAAGCCATGCTGGATGCATTGTAGGGTAAAAGAAATACAACTCAGCTGTTGATTTACCTCTGATTGGTGCACCTCTTGTTTACTCTCACCCCCACCCCCAACAAAAGAAATGCATAAACAAAACCTAGTCAGTGTTCCACTATTGGAACTCATATACATTATACTTATCTTATATTCTACACCATTACCGTATAAATCAGTTAATATATTATACTGACAGTTTCCAGAATATAAAGTAAATATAAAGGCTTTTACAATAGAATGAAGTAGCGAGATAAGCAATAACAACAATCAGTTAACTGGAAAATAGGCTAAGCTAAAGATAGCAAGGATGCTATGAGCTGTGCTGGTATAAGATAGGCCATGAATATCGATATTGTTTTGTACATAACACATGAATAATATTAATCCTTGAACTGTAATAATATGAGGACCCAAGTTTAAAGCTGGTTCATACATAGATTTCTCATCGTCTGTGAAATGTCAGAAAACAGGATAGAGGACAACGCAAACATCTGAATGCTGTAACAATTTTGATTTATGGTTGAAAAACTATTATTTATTATTATGCCTCCCTCTATAAAAATTTTGAATAAATATTGAAAAATTGTTTGTTTGAAAAGAGAAAAAATATATAATTTTTGACCTCATTTATATTATATATTTATTATTATTATTATTATTATATTTGATTTGTCAATCTGTTTTTTATTTTATTATTATTATTATTATTATTATTATTAGTAGTAGTAGTAGTAGTAGTAGTATTATTAGAGAAAACCAACATCAAACTTCCAAATCATAACATATTGTCAGCTTAATATGCCATAATTCAGTAGTACCCAGGTATTTTCCTATACTTTTTAAAAACAACTCTGGCGCCACTTCAGACTATATTGTGTGTGATCGTTTGCCCAAACTAGACATCTAAATGAAATCTGATTGGTGGAAGATGTGTTCCAGCTGTGCTGATAACAGCGTAACCGTGGTGCCATAATTAGAGTAGAGCCCTCTCTGAGGCATAATAGTGTTAGGAAGTACCCAGGGCCAGAGTGTTGTTTTAGTGGCCTGATTAGGATCAAGGGGCAGTGCAGGCCCATGGGCAGAGGCAGGCTTTGTAGACCTCCGCCCATGTCTGACGGCCAACCAGTCACAAGCTTCCCCTCGTCCTGCTGGCTGGCTGCTCTCCTCCCCCACCCGTCCAGGCGATCGTTCACCTAGTTGCTTTCTCACCCTCTCTCAAGCCCTGTTCTGAGTCCTCCTGTCCTGTCCGCTGGGCCCATTACATAGCCAGCTCAGCGGTCCTCACACATTTTGACCTAGAAGCCTCACCCCCACGCCCAAAGAAAGGTAGTGTCTCATAGCTCAGTCACAGGCTGAGTCACGTATTGTGCTGCACAAGTGCAGTCACGTGCACAATGGCCAAGACAAACCGGCCAAAATGGCCAAGACGCCGGCTCACCACAGTCTGTGGGAAGCACCTATCAGTATGTGATCATGTAGTCTCCTTTAACATACGTCCATTTAACCTATTATGGCTTTAAAGTACATCTAAAACGCTGTAGCTCTTGCAAAGTGATATTCCTTGTATCAAGAGCTCTGTCACCAAAGATAAGCTACGTTATGATGTTTAAAGAGACAGGCAAAAGTGCAGTTAAGTTACTCAATGTGGCTTGAACATTATTATAATGTACATTCAGGAATTGTTAGACTGTAATATGTGGGGACAAAAAGGAAATTTTTTCGTAATAAGCAAATATGTGTTTGTTTAATTAACACATGGGGATGTTAATTTCACAGTTTATACATGTACTGTATGTAAGCTATTGCTATTATAATGATTTCACAGTTAATAGATCATCTTTTTGTGATTAGGAGCAAAAGTTAGGTATATGATTGTATATGATTAGGAAATGCAATCAATGGGTGCTTCCTTGTTGTTTGTTTGGGTTTAATAACCTACAGTAGCCCATGAAGGTGTATGCATGGATGGCACTCCGCAGCCCTAAACAATGTTAACTGAATGCAGCCCAGGGGGGTCATAACCCCCTGCCGCATGCTGCAAACATGTCTTATATTTGCACATTTTAGCAGCATCCATCTATTGATTTGAGATTTTTTGGCCTGCAAATTCTCCGCACCGCTTGTTTATATTTTGGCACCCTCATCAGCACAGCAGATTTTTGGAGTCTAATGAGAAACACAGGTCAGAGGGGAAAGGGTGGGGCCTAGTAAAAGACAGTGACCTGATTGGGCCAGTATAAGAAATTATATATTATATCGACCGGCCCAAATGGAGCGTCGGCCCACCGGGCATTTGCTCGGTATGCCAGATTACCAGTCCAGCCCTGGAGTTAAGTCAATTTCTCTCTCTCACGATCTATCTATCTATCTATATATCTATCTCACCCTCTCTTTCTCTCTCCCGATCTCTCTCTCTCTCTCTCTCTCTCTCTCTCTCTCTCTCTCTCTCTGTCTTTCTGTATATCTCTCGCACACGCACACACACACTTGCACCTAACCTCTCAGGCTATTTTACTCTCCTTGCTCTTAACTCTCAAACTAGTATTTCTGCCAACCGTACCCATCAGGGCTTGGGTAGAGGTTCACATTGGACTTGTTGACTGGACTCTTTCTCGCTCTCTGTTGGTCTCTCTTTGCACACACACGCACACGCACACATACACACACACGCAACGTCCAGCCCTCTCTTGTGTAGCTTTCTACACACAAGTGCACACAGATTAAGTGAGACTGTGCACACGTCAGTGTGTAATTGACAGATTGCACTACAGTTACCAGATACCTTATTTCCCCCCAGCTGTCTGTTAGTCCAGTGCGTAAATGAGATTTTTGCTGAGTGCTGGGTTTGCACTATAAAATGGTTGGAACCTTTTTAGGAACCCTGCAGAGGTAATAGCCCCAGGAGGGTTTCATGTTTTGTCAAATGTACAATGAGGCTTGTTGACAAAAGTGCCAGGAACGTCAAACACCATAACAAGAGTACCCAGAGCAGGAAAGTGTAATGTGATGGCTTATAGTATTTATATGATAAGTGAGTGTTTTGTGTGTGTGTGTGTGTGTCTTTCTACGTGGGCACACATGTAAGAGCATGCTCATGTGCTTGTGACTGTCTTGACGTTACTCTCTGAAAGGCCTAATTTTACATGCTGCGGCCATTTTTCTTTTTCTCTAATGTTTGTTGAGGCTGCTAGCTGTTGTCACAAAGCAACAAAGCCGAACCTCTCGCTTCATTCGCCGTGCTCTTAGTTAATATGCCAAGCCATGTTCCCAAGGTAAATCACATTTCCATTTATATTAGAACCATTTAGCTAATGCTACCTACTTATTTTGGTGTACAATGAGGGGGAAAAACTGTCGAACAGCATAAATGACTTTACTGTCGTCGCTTACAAGCAGCCGGTGCTAAGAAGTTCAAGGGTCAGCGCTAAAGAGGAATGACAAATATGGATTTGTCTTTCTGTGACCGGACTATGAATGAACATTGTGTAAGTTTGCTTTGCAGCTGCTTTGCATGACATTTGAATGGCCGGTTAGATGGCCCTGTAACTCATGAGAAAGCCTCAACATGAAAGGCATCGCCTTCACACCAAGGAAATTCTCATGACACCTAATCACAAAAAGAGCGAAGGGGAAAAGAGAAAAAAAATCCCCCCAGAGCTCACAGCAATCTCCACTGGTTATCTTGAGGGAGCGTAACCTTTGTGACATTGATAGGATTGTGCACAAAGAAGGGGTGCTTTACTTTTAACACTCACACACACTCACTCACGCGCGCACACAAAGCTGCAACACACAGAGACGCATACACTTTTCAAACAGAAACAACACACACAAGATTCACATACCCTTCACACTCTCACAAACTTTCTTTCAATAGGTCGCTTGTGTGCGTGTGTGTGCGTGTGTGTGCGTGTGCGTGCGTGCGTGCCAGGCTTTAAGGCAGTTAGGGTGATTGATGCCAGGTTGCCCTGTTCACTCTGTTCCAAGCAGCCCGCCTTAATAGACCTTCTCATACAGACCAGAGAGAAACTGATGGGGAAACGCCATAGAAATGAAACAAAACAAAAACCAACAGGCTGCTACTCTTCGCAAAGGCTCAGCTTCCCACTGTTGAACCCACTATAAATCCAGCCCATTCAAAATCAGTTTCAGGGCTCACATGATGGCAATATGGTTACATGGATGTCCATGTCCACCTGGCCAGCAGTCTGCGCTGGAAGCGAATCGTCTGAAACGAGCTTAGTTTCCTCTTCCTTCCGATCCTCTCTTTTCTCTCCGACTACCATTTTCTCACTCGACAGACCTTTCTCATGTGAGGCCAAACATGTGCTTCCCTTGCACTGTTGGCCTGGCGCGGCCGATAACCCGCAGTCCTGTCTGAGGCAGGCAGATGCTTTCCATAGGTTGTAAATACAATAAACAGTTGTGCCTGTGTTCTTGGGGAGGTGTTCTATGCCAGATGGATGAGGTGTTTTAAATCAGGGGTGTGGGCGGTGAAGGGAAGAGGAGCTTGGGGCATCAGATTTGATCTGTTGGTCCATTCTCACTCCCGGCGGACTCACCTGAGGGACAGACGAAGAAGATGACGGGAGAGGTAAAAATGACGGTGGAGATTTCACAAATGCCGGGAGACGGAGTGTGCGCGGAAGCGAGGGAGTGTGCTTGCGGGGAATGAGTGGGGATGGGGGGTGGGCCGGAAATGCAGGCACCTTCTACTCAGATCTCTGCACTTGTGTTGTTTTACACTTCTTTCCTAATCTCTCATCGCTGACTTCCAACCGCCTGCGTTTTGACTGGCGCTGCCTGAGTCATGGCGTTATACCGCTAGCCGCATGTGTGTCCAATCAGGAACCCCGATCTCCTGCGTCTGTCTGTACCCAAACATCCACATAGGGGTGAAGGTGGCCATGTGTAGCGGGACTCAGACACCGCGTATGTTGATCTTAACTACTCCTTTCCACTGGATTTGATACAGCGTGTTTGTACAAATGTACCCTCTGTCTGTGTTGAATCTGCACTCGAGTGTGTGCTAGTTTGAGCATGTTTTGTCTGCGCTTGTGTGTGTTTGCATGTTTGTAGCGAGACGGGTGTTTATCGCGATCGCCGGCCGCTGTTGTGGCGATAACGGACCAACAGGATGTCACTCGACACCGACAGGCCTTGTCTGAGCCACCAATGAGCATCGCACTCTTGTGTACGGGAATGCGCACGAGTCTGGCGCACCTGTGGAATCCCTGTGTTGTTTGTGTTCTGCTGTGTTTTTAGCGCGGTTAGAACTTTACAACGTATTCATAGCAACTCGCAAACAAACAACGTTAAAGAACCATAAATCCACAAATAACCTGGAGAGAGAAAGTAAAACATTGTTAACTTCAGTTCCATGGCGTCTTCAAGTGAAGTCACATTTACATTCACAACGCACCACAGGCATATACCAGATAATCCGTAGCAGAGACATGCATGCAATGTGTGAAACAGTAGACGGATAATGTTACATGCCATCAATAGCGGGGAGTGTTAGCATCACAACTACACTCGCTACGGTGAATTCTCTACATATTTCTACAGTGTGTGTGTGTATAACAGAGAGCCAGCGGAAAGACGAGATACATCCATACTTTTTATATTCATCATTGTCATTCTTCCCTCTTTCATTTCACATTTTCTCCAGAGGTCACACGCTCTTAACCTTTTGACCCCCGGCTCTATAGACCCCTCCTCCCCGATACTCCTTGGACGTCACTCATATGGTTGCCGTCGACAGCACAGCCCTCTCTCCCCGGCCTTTGTCTAAATGTCATCTGGCAAACAAAATGCCTGTTGATAGCGCGCTTGTCGGACCTGGGACAAAACACAACATCCTCCATTCAGTGTCAAGCACTCAGGACAAAACCCGGGCACCTCTCTTTCTCCCTCACTTCCTGTCCCTCGCTCAGCTCCTCACGGCGTTGTCCCCTTTGAAGGGGCAGGGAGCTACTCGCCCCAGATCAAAGGGGCTATCGTAGTGAACATGGCAGAGAATCACATTGCCCGTTGCCCATCTTTTGTGTGCGTTTGTGTGTGTGTGTGTGTGTGTGTGTGTGTGTGTGTATATGCCTGATTCGTGGGTAATGAAAAGCCCCCGTTGTGGTCGTGCCAGTGTGGCTAATTAGTGTGTACACAGCTATGTCAGCCCTTGTGTGATCGCCCCTTGTTCGTCTGTTTGTGGGGCTCTATTGTTAGCCCAGTGAGAACGCTGAGGGATTTAGTGTGTGTGCGTGTTTGTTTGTGTGTGTTGGCGCAACTCTCAGTTTATGTCCGTGCGTGTGGTTATGTGACTCCTCGTGTGTGTGTGTGAGAGAGTGTTTCTGCATGTGTGTTATCAGAGACGCAGATCAGCGTTCCTGTGTGTTTGCTTGTGGTCTGGGCCTGTCTCAGATCCCTGCTGATTTACAGTGTCGACGCCCCCTTCCCCCCCACCTCGGGCTCCAGTATCGAGTGGCAGTGCCCACTGTGCCAGCCAGGTCTGCGCTGCTGTCAAGTTCACCTGTTAACGTCCCCACGTAACTTGATTTAATGCCCTTATTAACGAGTTTGATGTCAACTTCGTTTTTTTTAAGTCAGTTTGTTGTTTTCTTCCCCCACTTGATTTGCTATTGCTATTATACTTTAAAGGTGTAGTCTTTTCTGGAGTAAGTTTGTTTATTTGAATTCGATCAAAACAAAAACATCTCTTCAATGCCATAGGGTGCTCCTTCAGAAGCTCCATCTCACACGTTGGAAACATATTGCCAAGGCTGTATTGTATCCCATTTACAGAGCCAGGGCTGCGTAGTAAGTAAAACTGGATTATATTTTCAGCACACACACAGAACAGGCAGCTAGCGGACCATGAGTAGATATTTTGTGAATTTGACAAAAAGTGTACTATCTTACAATCTCTAACTATACCTTTTCATAACTCAATATGTATAGTATGCCCCTATTACAGTAACGAGTGCTGGAGTTATTGTTATTAATTTACTTTAGGTGTAAGGCTTCCCATAAGTATTTAGTTGTTAAGAGATAACATGATATCTGTTAGGTAATCCTCCGAGATCATCTGGGATCACAGACAGGTTTCCATGTCAGGCCGTGACAGGCAGAGCTGGTGTTACTGTAGATACATCTGTGAAGACAGGTCTGAGGGAAGATAAGGATTGTGTTGTAACAGGATCAGGGTTGTTGTCTTTCCACGATTCTACCAAGTCTGATATATAGGTGGACACCCAACTTGTATGAAAATATATTTACATGAATTGTCAAACAAGGAAATATGTCTGTATACAGTGGTACTCTCAGTTGGCAACATGTCTAGTCAATTTTGTTTTGTACCACCGCACAAAACCAAATGTACATACGAGATAGTGTGGTATTAACGCCATATTTTGTTTGGAGTGGTCAAGTGCGTGGTGGAGAGCTTCCGAAATAGCATGGTTCTGAGGCATAAACACAATTTCTAGGAAAAATTATCTCAGTCCGTAATGAGACCATGAATGTGCAGTTAAGTTCACCAGTGTTCTGACTGTAGGTATGCAGTCACATTTGACATATGTTTGATCAAAATTTCAGCTGGAAAATTCATTAAAATTCTTTTTTTAATCAAAAGCATATTAAATAGTGCAAGATAAAAAGCCTATGATGCACCAAGCTACATACTTTGACTTAGCATAGGTGTAGGTAGAAAGAAGTGATGGTACAAGTTGTTGGGCTGTTTTCGGATTAACAACCCAAAACAACTGTTCCATTTTCTATGTCCCTAAAGAATTGCTCGAGAAGTGTTTGCGCTGCCAATACATCCATGGTGCGCTGCATCATGCATGCTGCCCAGACCGAATGAACAATGACAAAACTGTAGTAAAGTGCAGTAAAGCGTAATGTCAGAGTGTCATAAATACACACATTCCCAAAGGCAACAACCGGCCACAACGGGGCCTCGGGGGAGATGAAGCCTCATATTCGATGGACTTACCTCATAAAAAAATTTAAATATAAACATTGCGGTAATGGTGGTTGCTTGCCATCCCCCGTGATTGGGTTAGCAACACCACGGTTATCGCGACAGCCCTACTCATAACCTAGCTCTATATGCTCATAACACATATATGCTATTGGTTGTAAGGCTGTTTAATTGTCTCTACACTGGCCTTGTTCGCTTTGATGATTGCTGAATATAGGGGGATATGGGTTTGGTCTGCTAGCGTAACATGCTGGCATTAAACCACTTTGTGTCTGAGGTTGGTTTCCCACTACAAAGATGAAAATCACAGATTTATCAGGTATTAAAACGTGATTTATTTTGAATTACTGAACAAAACTTTTTTTTAAATACTAAATTGTTAATCGCTCAGCCAGAACCTTTTAAGAACGTAGTTTAGCATACTGTAAATTATTTAAAGAAATCTTTAAAAAGTTGATATCATATCTATTAGACTGATATGTTCCTTTTCATTTATTTATTTTAAGAACATATTAGATGGCTCCTTTTTTGGCCAAACATGTAATTTGATCAAAGAGTGTCTTTGATCTCATATAAACAAGGTGACGCTCTGCGTCGGCATAGTGGCTGTATTGGGCTTCAAACCTACTGGGAGATAAAGCTTAGGTGTGCTATCAGGCTTTGATGCCTCGGCATGGCTGTTTGAGTGTGTGTGAGTGTGTGTACTCCTTTATCAGTGCAGAGATATGTAAGGGCCCTGACCTTATCACTGGTCCTCCTTCTGGAGCCCTGAATGCACCCTTCCTTCTCCTCTTGAGATCCTCACCGCATGCACACGCGCGCACGCACGCACCCGCAGACGCACACGCGTGCGCACACACACACACACACTTGCTCAGGTATAAAATGTGTGCATGCATTCTCGCTCGCTCTGAAGCTATCCCGAAAACAGTTCAATATATCAGACAGCGACGCTCTTTGAATTCACAGGATACTTGTGCTAATGTGTGGGTAAAATGGCCAGACGGCTAATATCAATAAAGACTGCATATCAATATGTCCACAGAGCTGGAACAGTGCATTCATTGACCTGCAGCCACTTAGCTCTATGTGATCAGACAGGGTACTATATACTGGTGCAGTAGAACTCAGTAAAAAGATCAAGGTGCCACTGGCACTATTGACAGGGTTAGGGTGTTCCACTGGGGCCACACACTACTAGCTAGGAAAAGGCTTTTGGGATATAGCCACAATATACTGGCATGTTGCTGTTTATTAGTTGTAAATATGTGTTGTGTTAAAGACTGTATGCCTTCGTAACAGAATTTAAAAAATGTATAGCTGTTTCAAATGACCAATTACAGTTGTAGATGGAAAGTCCAATTGAGGAAGTATGCACCGGTTGTCTGCAAAATGGCTGTTACTGGCCCAAAATGCTGCATATTGTACAGTTAAAAAAAAAAAAAGCTGTCATCTATAAAATGCTACCCATACACTTACATGGTCTAGATTTGTGAGGTCTTGTGTTTGGGCATTGAGTCAAATGCCTGGTCTGTTCTGGCACTGAAAACTAGATTATCTTTTGGTGAAAGCCAGCACAAAAACTAAAAACCCAAAGGACATGCTAATTTAGATAGTGTTTTCGTGCGTTGATGACGTCCTGCTTACAGGAAGCCATTTTGCAGCCCTCACGAGAGCACGTCTCGTTAGCTAACACGGCTATCAGCTGCGTTGCATCCCCCTTCATTTGTAAATGCCCACCAACAGGCTCCCTGAACACTATAGCTAAGCACATAGGGTCATCCCAAATGACCTTGGAATTCCGCAAGGCCGCTGACACTGCTATCACCGTGGCAAAAGGGACACTCTTGTATGTCAGTTCAGCCTGATCACGGGGAGAGTTACTGTGACATGACCCAGGAATGGCGGAATGACGGGCTGATTCCACTGGATTGGTAAGGGGGTGGTGGATGACAGCTAAGGGTCAGGAAGAATGATGCAAATATCTGGCCATAGCTGCATGCTGCTCAGGCTACGTCTCCATTTAGCTAATGGGGCTGCTGCCGTGTCATAATAACTGCACTTTCAGGGAGGGAAGAGTTATGGCTGCATTGTCTCCCTGCAGGAGTGGGCATATTTCATTCCTGGAAAGCAGGTTGGGGTGAGGGGAGGGAGATAGAAGGGCAGCCTTCTATCTCTAACATGGCTCTGTGACAGTTAATCCCTCCTTTTCCAGCTTGTGCGTCCTTGAGCAAAACACTTAACCCTCACTTCACAACTGAAAGGAAAGCGTGTAAGAAAAAAAAAACAATTAACTGAAATGAACTTAAGTTTGTTCATAATGGGTTTTGAGTCTATTCTGAATGCTCCTTGTCTTGTTTCAAAGTATAAACAATAAAGTACTGGAACTTACCACGATGATGTAGTATGGTAATGTGTGTGTGTGCCAGTACGTACTGACAGACATGGTAAAGCGGGGGGCTTACATAAAGAGACAGTGTAAGAGAGACTGTCGATCCAATAAATCATTCTGCAAACAAGCATTAAACGCTGCAGTACATGTCGCTCTCTGTGTGTGTGTGTGTGTGTGTGTGTGTGTGTGTTGATACAGCACGGTATACAGTATCCCGCCTGTTGGAGCTCAGACGTCCCTAATATCCAACAAAGCCCGATACATGCTCGTCTGTGTTGGCCCCCACAGCTCGGTCACACAGCTAACATCTGTGCCACATTCCGCTACCATTCACGCGTTGGAGCGCTGTGAGGAAGCAGTGTGCTAGCCTCCAGCTAACCCTGAATGCTACGGATTAGCGATGCCACGCTGACTAAGGCACAATGCAAAGTGTTGAGAGGAACTAACAGGCCGTTCACTGGTTGGATGAGAAGCAGGTGTGCCGGAAACATTACGCACATACAGTATGCACACGAACGTGCTCGCGCGTGCGAGCGCACACACACACACACACACACGCTCAGACCTATATAAACAGACCATATAGAAACGTATGCAGACTCACATACTTTACACTTGTGTAAACACATGCTCACGCAAACACACACACACACAGACAATGGTTTTTCAGCCTGCCAGATGTGTTGGTATGGATGGGCTTGGGGTGTGTGCCGGCAAGCGCCACGGCCATTAGGCAGGAGGACGGAGAGAGAGAGAGGAAGAGAGAGACACATAAGACAGACAGACAGTAAGGACAGAGAGAGGAAGAGAGAGACACATAAGACAGACAGAGAGAGGAAGAGAGAGGCACATAAGGGAAGACAGAGAGGGAGAGTGAGCCCTATTGGGAACCATTCATCACGGCGGGCCTTGTTTACCACGTTGAAGCGTGGTCTGAGACACTTGCGGCTCACATATAGTCTTTGATGAGGTTTTCACTTGGTATCCAGCAGTTCCCCCACTGGAATAAATCTATCTTCCTTGAAAACATAATTCACATCACCTGTGACTTAAAATCTCATTTGAAGCCGTTACTAATGTCTCCAGGCCCATGCTAACCATTAAAGGTGAATTAAGCGATTATTATCCAGTACTACTCTAGCTGTGCGTGCACTGTAAAATAATCTGGTGTTACTACACCGCCCCGTTTCTGTAACTGGGAACAAACAAAGTTTGACTATGGACCTATTGGATCCCTATCTAACTGCATAGAACAGATTAATGATTGGATGAACTTAATAGTGACAAAACAGAGACTATTGTCTTTGGGGCACGGAAATAATATTAATTCACACCTTACTGCTCTGTCTCTAATAACTAAGAGCCAAGATAGAAACCTTGGTTTCAAGGAAATATGACCACATTACACCAGTTCTAAAATCCTTACACTGGCTACCAGTTACTTAGAGAATTAATTTTAAAATATTGATGCTAGTCTACAAATCACTTTGTGGTCCTGTGGACCTCCATATGTATCTGATAGGCTCTTGCTATATGAACCTTGTAGAACCCTTCGAACATCTGGGGATAATTTATTAGTGGTCCCAAGAATAAAAACTTAATATGGTAAAGCAGCATTTTGTTATCATGCAACTCGTACGGAATAAACTCCCAGTTGATATAAAACAGGCCCAGGCGTTGTCCATTTTTAAGTAAAAGCTCACTTTTAGTTATGTTATGTTAATACTCAATGTGTGTGTGTATGTATGTGTGTGTGTGTGTATATATATATATGTGTATATGTATATGTATGTATATGTATATGTATGTATGTATATATATGTATGTATATGTATATATATATATATATATATATATGTATGTGTGTGTATATGTATGTGTGTCCATCCATCCATCCATCCATCTTCATCCGCTTATCCGGAGTCGGGTCGCGGGGGCAGCAGCTTCAGCAAGGGA
>JAODTR010090990.1:0-13979 GCA_025399935.1 Amblyopsis rosae | reverse complement strand
GTGTGTGTGTGTGTGTGTGTGTGTGTGTGTGTGTGTGTGTGTGTGTGTGTGTGTGTGTGTGTGTGTGTGTGTCTTTTACTTTCCATTGTCTGCAGTAGGCAAGCTTTGCTTTAATCCACAGCATGTCCTCTCCTGCAAAATTCAAACAGCAGGGCGGCACTTGGGGCAAATTTTCTTTAAATAATTCAGTGAAACAGAAATGTAAAATGAAACCGGCAGGGTGCAGGATAATGCCACGCCCCAGCTCCTGACTGGATATCAGTACTTTTGAGTACTTTTGTACTGTTGAGGAATGAACTCTCACTTCACTTATCACTAAACTGAGACGTGTGTTGACAAGTGAACATATGTTCACATCGGTCAAGTTAAGTTCCAAAGCTATAAAGTACATGCAGCATGGTATTACAGACGAGGAGCTGCAGAATGAAGAGGAACTAGACAAGGAGCTCTTGTGGCATCTCCAGCTGCTGTTAGAGGTTACTGGCCCGGTCCCATCACAAAGGCGGTATTCTTTTCTTTTTTTTTCTATCTTCTGTTGCGTGGCACCATAAATATCAGAGAGTTATGTCATCAGACAGGACATATCGATACCCCTTTCTGCTTCATTTTATTACTCCTGGGGGCTTAATGTGGGGTGTGTGTGTGTGTGTGTGTGGAACGGGGGGGGGGGGGGGGGGGGTTGTAGCAATGGTGAGGGGCACGTTGTTAAAGTCTGTGATTTAGGACACCCAAGATTACCCAAGATTTAAGACGCACCTCTCTGGGGAATGGCCCGGCTGTTAGTGTTTGTTGCAAGGTGTGTGTGCGTGCGTGCCTGTGTGTGTGTGTGTGTGTGTGCCTGTGTGTGTGTGTGTGCGTGCCTGTGTGTGTGTGTGTGCGTGCCTGTGTGTGTGTGCGCGCGTGCGCGAACCTGCCTGCATGTGTGTATGCATGCCTGCATGTGTATGTGCCTGAGTGTACGTGCACATGTGCCTGTGTGGGCGTGTGTGCGTGCTTGTCTGTGTTTGTGCGCGTGCGATTGCCTGCGTGTGTGTGTGTTTGCCTGCATGTGTCTGTGTCTGTGTCTGTGTCTGTGTGTGTGTGTGTTTGCCTGCATGTGTCTGTGTGTGTGTGTGTGTGTGTGTGTTTGCCTGCATGTGTCTGTGTCTGTGTGTGTGTGTGTGTTTGCCTGCATGTGTGTGTGTGTGTGTGTGTGTGTGTTTGCCTACATGTGTGTGTGTGTGTGTGTGTGTGTGTGTGTGTGTGTGTGTTTGCCTGCATGTGTCTGTGTCTGTGTGTGTATGCGCGCTGCATTTAGGTGAGAGCGTGGCCGGTGAGCAGTTGCCGCGGATACGGTGCACGTGCGATGTGCGTATGCCTGCACTGCAAACCCGGCTTACACGCTCACCAACCGCCCGCTGGCGCTCCTGTTCCCCGCCGCCCACTGCATCTCAAATCACAATCAAACTCCCTCTGAAGCTCCGCTACACACATTGGAAGCGCTTTGCCAAGCTTAAGCCGTATTGTTGTTGTGAGCGGTGTTCGCCACTTTGTTTACGTTCCTATTTAGGTGTTATTACTGTGTAATTACCTATAATTACCGCTACCTGTACAATATACGAATAAAAAAATAAAATGTGCATATAATAATAATAATAATAATAATAATAATAATAATATTAATAATAATAATAATAATAATAATAATAATAATAATAATAATACATTTTATTTGAGGCCTTTCAACACTAAAGGACATCTTACATTGTAAATACACAAATATAAACACAAAGATATTTGCAGGAGCATAAAACATTTGCAGGCACAATTCTGAAATATAGGATACAAATATAATATAAATATAGACATTAGGTGTACTATTAAAGCTAATGACATTTGTAAGATAATACATTTTCGTCAAATATTCAAAATAATCTGGTACTTCTACAAAGCCCTAATATTTACAGACTGAGGTAAACACAACACAAAGACATTAACACTACTCACAACAACAATACCCTAGCCTTCGCAATGTGTTGCCAATGTGTGGGGCGGAGTTTCTCAGGGAGTATCATTTGGCATTGGAGGAAGAGATGTTTTTGTTTAGATTTTAGTTCAAAGTTAGCAAGCGTTCTCAAGAATGACATACTTCATTTTTATTGACCTTTATTGAGACACACATTGTTTGCTTCTTCTCTCTCTCTATTTCGCACCGCGCACGCACAAATACACAATGAAAGGGTTTGTCGGGACTGTAATGCATGTGCTGCCCCACAGGGAGGAGCTGTTGAGTCTTGCCATAGTGGAGAACTGTCTTCTGGGAGCTGGAAGCATGTTGCCCTGCTGGATGGGCCACACGGCTCATGTGCGAGTCATGTCACACACACACACACACACACACACACACACACACACACACACACACACACACACACACACTTCGCACACACGCACACGCAACCATATGCATGCAAATGCACACACACACACACACTCAACCACACACGCAACCACACACACGCAAACGCAAACTGCATATTGACTACGGTGAGAACTATGCGAAACGCTGAACTCATAGAAGCTAACTCGCGCATCCCAGAATTTTTTGCGGGCACTCATTGTTTGTTCTGTCTCCAAATGGGGACGCGTCGCTGTCTCTCTCGTCCAGATGATTCCAGACAGAACTACAGGGTATCTGCCAAACCATGGTACTGTTGCCACTTGAGCGTCTCAAGACCTCTAACTCTAAATGTAGCTGTTTTTGTCACATACTGTAACATACTTTGTCCTGGGATTGAGCTTGATCAGATCATATTTTAGAGCCACATCTTTGTTTGTCATCATTAAGGTCCATGCAGTCACATGACCGCTTCTGTTTATCACTATTAATTTATGAAGGGAACATCTGATTTAGATTTCCCTGCATGTGTCTCTCTCTCTCTCTCTCTCTCTCTCTCTCTCTCTCTCTCTCTCCTCTCTCTCTCTCTGTCTATCCATAGATCATCAGTGACCTGTTGTTTTTTTTTAGGCAACCACAAGAAGGAATTTGACTCCCGCTGGAAGAGCTTCACTCCCGTCAAGAAGTCGATGGAAAACAGGGTGGGGTGCCAGGCGCGCACAAAGTGGCTGCTTTCGCGTCCAATTGATCACGTGGGTAACATTCAGCTTGCTTATTTGTTTGCCTCTTCGCAGCTCCACGGGTATAAACAGCACATTTGAGCGTAGCTAATAGACAGAGTCCTGCTTCAACACTTTTCAAATCGTATCAACTGCTACATTTTTATTTACTCTGTAACACCTAATAAAAGTGAAACTTAGTAGAATACAATGAATATAATGAAGTAGAATACTTCATTATAGGTAGTCAAAGGTGCAATGTTTATTTTAGTGGTTCTCATGCTGTGCGTCTTAACCCAGCTTTTAAAGGTACTGTGTGTATAACATTTCCACCTGCTCCAAACCATTAGGGGTCAGCATTTCACCAGAATATCCTCCACTCTCCCCCTCAGAGCGTCTTCTACATTATTGTCAAATGTTGTCAAATTCTCAGTCAATCCACAACTGGGTGCACACCAGGCTGAAAGAAGTCTATAGGCTACAAAATGATCGTATTTATAACATCAAGACATGAAAAGCACAATTCAACTAAACTGCTAAGACGCTGAGAGCTGACAACACTGCTATTTTATAATATTTCAACCTTTACGCCTCTGCGTACTGCGAGTCTAGATGCAAGCAGGCACACTAACTCTCAGCCATGGATGTATTTAGCACGCATGCATGCTTTCTTCTTCTTCTCATGTTGGTTAGAAGGCAGCCTAGAAGCTACTGACTCATCTTGCCCCTTTAGGTACAAAGTGGTATTGCAAGGCTTACAGGCTTTCCAGCCCGGAGTTATCTGTTCATCTCAGAAAATAACTCTCTGTCTTTGACATATCGTTAAAACTGATATTTCTGATATCTTTATTGATATGTTTGTTGATATTTTTAAACATATTATAACTAAAGATATTACACATAGGACATTTAAAACAATTATGTCAGGATTTTGAAGATATATTATTTATCTTCTTATATTGTGTTATATTGTTATCTTTTACTCATTGGTAATCATCGCAAGAAGCATGCTTGATGTGTGGGGGTATGACAGATGTAGTTTTCGCCGGTGCATGTCATCAAGACACATGGTGTGCAGTTATTTCAATCTGAAATATATTGTTTGTTGTGTGTATCAGATGAGGCCGCTTGTGGTGAAGGGCAGTGAATACAAAGTGATCCACCAGGAATTGCTCTGTGATCTGCTGCAGCTACTACTGTTTACAAGCTCATACAGTCAGGTAGCCTACCACGCACCTCTATTCATTCATGCTTTGGTCCCTTCATTCACTATTTCGCTGTTGAGTGTCCTGGTGACCCTAGCTCAGTAATATCCCCACACCTGTGTGTGCGTGTGCGTGTGCGTGTGCGTGTGTGTGTGTGTGTGTACTTGTGTGTGCGTGTGCGTGTGCAGCCAGGCCCAGACTGTGTTGATGACCGCTTTGGGAACACACAGCTTCTCCTACTGGTGCCCAGAATCCTGGAGCTTCTCTCTCCACAACACCTGCACAGAGTTAAGAGACGTGTGTGTGAAGACACATACTCTCTTGCACACGTGCGTCTATTTCTAGCGTAGAAACAGGCCTTGAGTATAAAGACCAATTGTTTGCTCGTGTCATGTACAGAACCTACCTGATTCTAGAATTATCAAAAGTCTGTGGTTAGGTTGTGGCCGGAGCATATCCAAGGATTCATACCTAACCTTTTCCACCGGAATGTCTTATAGGCTTTGTAATAATAAATGGTGTCTGTCTGTGTTACGGCCTAAAGAGGCAGTTTTATAGAATGAGTCTTGACACTGTGCTCAGTTTGAAAGCTTTATCAATTACGCGTGGAGAGCTCCCCTATCTGGCTGATGGCAGGCATAACTAATCGAAACAGGAAAGACTTGATCGAGAATTATACACTTTTAGTTTCTTGGAAACATTTATCATAGTATAATATTCATATGTAATTATGAATGGCATTTTTTTTTTTTTTACTAATCTAATATCCTTTTGTGAAACTAAATGAATAAATGGACATAATAAACACTATCACTATCTTCATACATCAATATATTACATTTGTGGTGCTGAAAACTCTCTAAATTCAACTTTAGGGCAAGTAACTTTATGAATTGTGTGTTTATTCTGTAGGTGTAGTACTGAGTGTGTAGTACTGTATATGCACAAGTGTGTGTTTCTGCTAGATAGGGGGCGCTGTACTGTCTGCTCAGTGTACATGGATGCCCTGTGTGAGGGACTGGTCTATCCCGCTCTGGTTCTCTATGACCTTGGAGAAGCCCTCTATTGGTCGGCTGTTCGATGACATCACGGACCAGATTCGCCAGCAGAAAGACACCATAGACATCTACTTCATTGTACGGGCAGGATTCCGAATAGATCCATGCAATAAGGAATATAATTACTCCTGAATAATGTATTCTAATGTCATCATCTGTAGTTATCTCAATATTCCCCCATCTAAATTTTGTAAATAAATAAAGAATCTATCAGGAACAACTAGATTGGTAATTACATTTTGAGCAAATTCAATTACAAATAATTACTGTTATGTATGCACGCACAACAACAAAAAATAGCTCATCAGCTTGATCTGTGGCAGGCTCTCTGTTGTGACTACGTGTTAAATTGAAGGTGTACACAGATAGCCAGTCAAATTGCTGAGTCACTAAGCCCTGCCCCTTGTTTAAAGCATCCAGCTAAAGGAGATGAAGGTCGGTCTTCAATGCCAGCAAATCAAGTACTGTAATAAGGATTATTGTATCATACTTGTTGTTTTAATAACTAATAACCTTTTATTTCCTGCATTGGGCCGAGACCATAGGTTTTCACTGTAATATCTTACTGAAAATGGAATTCATACTACACTATTGGACAGCGTGCTCACATGAGCCTGTGTGTGTGTGTGTGTGTGTGTCAGGACCTGGCTGTTCGAGCACATGGCTCTACTGCTGCGAAATGACCCTCCCCTGCCGCTCAACGCTGTTCTGTACTATACCCAGGGCGTCACCCACGACTCGGCATCCGTAAGGTCTGTGTGATGTCTTAATGATGCTTAAAACTGTGTTTTATCATTAAAGCAGACTTTCACTATAAACAAAAGTAGAAGCAGGCATCTGTGCAATCACTGGCAGGTGTCGAGACAAAAATATTTCCCCAGTCAAAACCAGGCAATGAAGCAAAGTATGTCTTTAATTATGAAGGAACTAGTGTGATTACAGCACATTCATTCAGATGACGACATTACATTAGATCAGTGGGTTTCATGCGTGACACCTGGGATACCACAATTATAGGCCTCAGAATACTCTACGAAAGACAACACTCAATATGGGAATGCCTTAACAATAAGCTGTTTGGTTCAATTCACTGAGCCGCGTGCAGGGTTATATCTCACATATGCTGTCACCTTTTTAGCAGCCATAACGTCATAAGATTCAAATGTGTTTATGCCCTATGTTTCAGACACTGCAAAGTTTTCAGACACAGGGACAACAAACCCTGCACTGAACTTTAGCAGTTAGTGAAGCAGACAGCTATTATCTCAATGTTGTTTTGTTCTGTTGAGCCCTTTCCAGCAGCAGTTGGGCTAAGTGTTTCCTAGGTCACTAGACTGTACTGAAAAGCTGGTTAAAAGGGGAAGCAGAGTTTCGGGAAAGAAATCTGGGAAAACGCTCTAATAAGGTGTTGTTGTCATACCCCATGTCATCCTCTAGGTGGCGATCTCAGCAGTAACAGGGATCCTCTATCAGCAGAGAGGACAGAGAAGGAAAGTGTCTGGCTGTAAATCCATCACATATCAGTGAGTAAATGGCACAAGGGCATGCACACACACACACACACACACACACACACACACACACACACACACCTGCAATATAGACTTATCTTATATTGTACTCCAATTGACTTTCCATTTAGATAAAATTTCAATTGTAAAATATTTTTCTATTTCGTTTTATTTTTTTGGGGGGGGGGAGGGGGGGGGTTACACCCGTGCATTGACGTGTGTGTGTAGGTGGTATAGTATATCAACAGGTTTGTGTGGGTAGGTGGATTAGTATATCCACAGGGTGTGTGTGTGTGTGTGTGTGTGTGTGGGTGGTATAGTATATCCACAGTGTGTGTGTGTGTGTGTAGGTGTTATAGTATATCCACAGGTGTGTGTGTGTAGGTGGTATATTATATCCACAGTGTGTGTGAATGTGTGTAGGTGGTATAGTATATCCACAGTGTGTGTGTGTATGTGTTATAGTATATCCACAGGTGTGTGTGTGTGTAGGTGTTATAGTATATCCACAGGTGTGTGTGTGTGTGTGTAGGTGGTATAGTATATCCACAGTGTGTGTAGGTGGATTAGTATTTCCACAGGGTGTGTGTGTGTGTGTGTGTGTGTGTGTGTGTAGGTGGTATAGTATATCCACAGTGTGTGTGTGTGTGTGTAGGTGTTATAGTATATCCACAGGTGTGTGTGTGTGTGTGTGTGTGTAGGTGGTATAGTATATCCACAGGTGTGTGTGCGTAGGTGGTATAGTATATCCACAGGTGTGTGTGTGCAGGTAATCGTGAGGGGAACCGCTGGCTGCAGTACGACATCAACAACCTCCCCTAGTCCAGAGCACCGGGATGCCCAGACGTGCGTAAAGACTGCTCCTGGCCACAGTAAATCTGGCCAGCTGATTACCTGGGTTATCGACTGTCACACTCGGTGTGACTGACAAGCTCCTGAGCTATTCCACTTCGTAGATGCTTCTTGAAATAACTGACCGTCTGGCTGAGTATTCAGTACGTCCAACTGGATGCATCGCTAGGCGACTGGTCGCTATGCTGGACTCCAGTTACCAGCCTGGCCTAGATAAGACGGGGACTTACCGCCCGGTCCTAATAATAAACGTGATGTATGGCTTGCTGGGTGGCCGACTGTCTTGGTGTCCAGACGGCTTGCTGACTAACTGACTTCTTAATCATTCATTTATCCTCACTACTTACGTGGAGACCGTATCTATCCATCCATATTCCTGCTATCTATAAATCACTGCGGCAGTCTCTCCATTGTCTCTCTCTCCATTCGGAGAAGTGATGATCTATGCAGCTTCACAGGAGCCTGAAGACCTGCCAAATTAAGAGATGAGTGAAGTGTGCACGCGCACGAACACGTGCGCACGCACACACAAGCTATGGGAAAATGGAACAAGAACACGATGGAATGCAGAAGTGTGCTCGTGTGTACTTGTGTGTGTGTGTGTGTGTGTGTGTGTGTGGGGGGGGGTATATAAAAAGACATGCCTATACTTTGCTACTATCACCGTTAATAGTCTGTTGATGTGTTTGCTGGCGCACAGGGTGAAAGGATTATCTTCGAATGCTTCTCGGACTCAGAGTTTGCCTAGCAGCTCATGGAGTGCCTGTCACTCGAGGGTCGTAAAGGGAAAGACAGTTTCTGTCTCTTTAAGGTGCCTCTTGAATTTAGCCAGAGACATTGATTTGGCATGAACAAACAGCTCTGGTAGTGAAGGGCGGGCTGGTGGTGTTCTAGTCACACATCGCTGGACGCTACTGTTGCCTACTTAACCACATCTTGCATTTTGTATGAGAGCAAGAACGACAACAGCAGCCGCATTCTGCCTGGTTGCTTACTCGGAGAACAGCGAGTTGGTTGTTCCACGCAATACATATACACTCAAATAAAACTTTAATAAGTCCCTCTGGGATATTTGCTTTATATAACATGATGTATAATAGGATACACGAAGTAAGAAGAGGACAAATAGAAGGTATTGAATGTGCCACAATACAATAATGGTGTCAAAGACGATACAAGAGATGATTTAAGCACTCCTGCTATATGTTCACTTGGCTACCTGTTTGACTTGACAGGGGCTGTGCCGTAACTATGGCGATGCGTTCCTGCTGTTGCTATGGCCTCACCTAGAGCAGTTAGCCAACGGCTCCCACGAGAGCTCACAGTGGTGTGTGTGTATGTGCGTGCGTGCGTGCGTTTGAGATTACAGCAGGACTCATCAGAGGCAGCAAACACTGGCGCTTCAACCAGGTCACGTTCACACGCACTGACACATACGTGCACGCAAGCACACACACATGAATACAGACACACACGCGTGCACGCACACACATACAGTGCACACTCGTGTACGAAGACACACACACATATGGACATATATACACATGCACTCGCATATGGACAAATACAAACAGGCGCGCACGCACTCACACGGTAAGGAAAGTCAACATTAATAAAAACAAATCTCATTAAAGTGTATGTGGCTGACTGTGTGTGTGTGTGTATGTCCACATGTGTGTGTGTGTGTGTGTGTGTGTGTGCCTGTCAGCATGTGTGTATGTGTATGTGTGTATCTGTGGCTGACTGTGAGTGTGTGTAGCTGTGTGTGTAAAAGGTGGAGAGGTCATGGCAGCTCGTGTCCGTTAATCAGGGCGGCGTTAGCGACCATCACCGTGGAAACGTACATTGACTGGGGCACATACATCATAAGACCCTACATTACGTTTACTGGTTTAAGTCAATGTTACAACTGTGTTCACTGGTGCACATAGTATCTCATTGTCCATGGACCACGTGTCCAAGAGAGGGGTCGTGACTTCAGAAGGCTGGTTGTTTGAGCCGCTGATGGAGTCTACTGAGTGTGGAGGGGGGTTCCTCCAGAGGTGCCAGATGTGTGCGTGCGTGCGTGCGCGTTTGCTACATGACATCTGGGCACAAGCAATATTTCAAGCAGCTATCTCAGTTTTCCATTATCAGCGTTCCGACAATGAGAACAGCCTTGAGCTTGTAGCCGCAGCGCTGTTACCCATAATGCACCCCTCCTCCTGCGGTACGTGCTGCAAGGTGCCTTGGCCCAGCAGCAGTGGACGGTAGGCTGCTTGCCTCCCTGGAGCTCATCCAGGTGTACAGGAATGGCAGGTACTACCAGAGACATTATATAAGGAGAGATGCCACTTATATACTTTTTAATGGAGCTCTATGGGAGAATTCTGAAACGGCAAATTAGGCTTTCTCCCCATTCATTTCAATACAGTCTTCTTAAATAATTGCCCGGGACGTTTCAAAGATGGCTGCCGAGTGGCAAAACGTTTGGATTTTGGTACCACTGTATAACAAGTTAACTGGCTAGCTTGCCCGTTAGGTTTTACCTCCGCGTATGGGTAGTCCACGCAATCTTTTCATTCTGGTTTTCAATTCTATATCAGTTACTACTTTTGCTGTCTCACACAATTTATTTATTCAAAAATAAATGTGAGGCCATCTTTGCTCATGTCTGTCTGTCTGTCTTCCCTCTCTGTCTCTCCAGTGTCTTGACCTACATCTCCGTGTTGGACGTGCTGCTGCCCCATACTCGGCCCACCTCCCCTGCCTCTCCCCCTGGCGTGGTGAATTTTGTCCCACGGGTGCTCAAGCTCCCCCCACACCTGGAGCGGACCACGTGCAACCACCCATACAAGGAGAAGCCCCAGGAGACGGACGACCACACCCAGGCGGTCAAGGTCCTCGAGACAGTGCGGTGGGGGGGGTCTGTGGCAGTAGTGGACACACACAGAGGCGGGCTGGGGTTATACAGACGACAAAAAAAGAAATGTCAGCCATGCCAGCGCTGCACGGCGAGTTAATAGATTGAACTGGCGCCGGAGGAAACGACGAATGACAGCTGTGATCTGTTATTGATTACGTCTATTAAATTCACTTCAGTCCTGCCGGCGGTGTGCGGATGGCGGGGAGTAAAGGGGCTAAAGAAGGACTTTTAACGCCTTGGGTAATTGAAAGTATAATAGCCTAGCATTAATTTAGCATTTGTTCTTGATTGATTTCAATTGGAGGAGGGGGATTTTGATTCCAAGTTGAGTTTAGTTTCTGTTGGCATCGGCTTGCTTTAATAAGAATTTAGTTAATTAATTAATCTTAGATTAAAGTACAGATTGCACCCTGAAATCGTATTACATGATTCCGGTATTTAAAGAAAACATATAGCACAAATGCCAAAACAATTAAATGGTGATATATTTTGGAGGTGGAGATTAAACCCCCATTTTGTTGTTTATTTGGGGCTATGATTTCTGGTTAATAACATCAACTGCAGAGTAAGGTCTCTACCTGTGGTGCTCCACGGTTCTCATCGTTCAAGACACTGAACACGGCCCAAATCTAATTTTCTGCTCCTCCCTCTACATTGTGTTTTGGTGCCATCGCTCCCTCTGTCTCAGTAATGATCTGGATAACACAGATAAATATGTGGTTATGAAATTATCCAAATCATTAGTTACTAAACCATGATAGATTGCACTTTACGAGCTGAGCCGTGCCGCAAGATCAGAGCATTGGCCTTCTTAATCTTTGGCAGTGATCCAAGGCCATTTTTTTATGTGTGCGATGTTTGCAGTTTTAAAATGGCTGTTGGTGAGTGCAGGGCAAACCTTCACCACTCCCATTCAACAACAGCTGCAGCTATTACCACTTGTCTTCAAGGTACAGGAACACTCACACAAATAATGGATAATATACACACACACACACACACATTCAAACAAAGACACAGGTTCACATAAACAATGACGCACAGTCACACACACACACATATAGTGTTCATATAATTACACATGCACAAAAGGTGCACAGAAAAAAAGCATGCACACACACACACACACACACACACACACTCACGAATGTGTGCACAGATCACAGCACAGCATTATTACCCACTCCATCTTACTTGCCCATTAAACTTAATTTCTCTCTTCATTTACTCAAAATGGTGTATATCTCCCTGTATTCCTACCTCTCTCTCTCTCTCTCTCTCTCTCTCTCTCTCTCTCTCTCTCTCTCTCTCTCTCTCCTCTCCCTGCAGATTGCTCCGGTGGAGATTGATGAGAGCTATGATGAAATGAAGCAGGATTGCACGCATGTGTCTCTCTCTGATGTCCCAAGGCCTTCTCTACCCAGAGCAGATCCCCATGGTCCAGGTAGCTCTCGAGGAGGTGAGACGCACACACACACACACGTAAGCACACATGCACACACATGCACACACCTGTCTTGTCAGTATCTGTGTGCCAGGCCTAATGTGTTTGGCTCTTGAATCAGCCATCGCAACTCATATGCTTACTGACAGGCAGGTTTAAGTGGCACTGCGTTTCTAGATATATTTCGGGTTTTCTGTGAAATTGCTGTCCTCAAGTGTGCTATTTCTCTCTCTCTCTATCATTCTGATTTTCTGATGTCTGTTTTTTCGAGTGACTCAATTCAGCTCTGTATGAATTGAGTCATTTTTAGGGCGACTGAGTGATTAACCGACAAAGCAGTGTAACATGCAGTTATAACTGTAAAAATAATGAATCCTAATTTAAAAAAGAGACACTAAATTATGTTATCGACAGTAAGTGCTACCTACAGCGCTACCTGCTGGTAGGGCTGTGCATTTTGTCAAATTTTAATCATTCGGCTCTTAACAATCACAAAAATAATGTGACACTGCAAAAACTGTCATCTAACTTAGTGAGATAATCTTGTTTCTAATATAAGTGTCTTATCTAGTGATTTAAAGTAAATCTGCAATTAATTTAAGAAATCTTATGAAGTGAATTTCACTTACTGCACAGGCAGCCGAAATTGCTTGTTTTAAGCATAAGAAAGCTCATAACTTATATATTTGAACTTCTATTTGATAGGCGATGTTTTGCAGTGTAGAGAAAAATATTTACCCTTAATGTCTTGTCTTGTGTTCTCGGGGAACATTTACACTCGGTCCGTTTGCTGGCGATTAGCCTGCCTCTCCATGCCCCCTGGCTGGTCTCCATTCAGATTGCATTTTTGGTTGCGAACCCAGGTCTGTTGACGTCAGAAGCACACCGAATGCGCAGCTGTCTATGTCGCTGGGCAACAAACATTGTTCTATGGCAGCAACACGACAGAGAAAAGGGAGGTAAACTCAAAATGGAGCGTCACACACTTGCTTTAATCTTCATCTTGTTGTTGATTTGGACAAATAAACACGCTATGCTATAAATGCGCCTCGCAGGATGAGATTGCTGCTCACATTTTGGAGTTTTTTGCGGAGAAAGGCTGTAATGCAAATTGAGTTTTTAGCTTTACTTGCAGAGCACATGCATATACCCCGAAGGTGAGCGAACAGTGTGGTCCCTGCAATTTTTTATTTTTTTTTCCACAACCAAATCAGTTCAGTGTCTCAAGCGAGAGAGCTACTGTTACATTACAGTACTGTTTTCACGTCAGTACTGTACATTCTTCCCAGGGGTTGGACAATTTATTTGACATGGTACAAATCGAGCTCTTTGATTTGCCGGTCAAGTTTGTTTCAGGAAAGGCTACATGATAAAGTTGATTTCCTCCGTCGACTAGTGTACCTTATTTTATGCAACCGTTCAACAAACAAACAAGTCATCAAAAACAGCAGCATTTACTCTTTTTTTTTTTTTGCAGACCCGAGATCGGATAGCGTTCACACGTTCAGGTGAACCGTACCCAAGGCCTTTGCGTTCTGGATGAGAGAGAAGAGCGCATTCACACCAACAAACCGAAACAAATTAGCGGCTCAAATGAACTTGGGTGCGAGCAAGAGCTCTAGTCAGAATGTACCCTGAATGACATGCGCACATTCGCCCTTCCCAGGGTGAAAGTAAAAGATCAGCGGAAAAAGTCCATCCATCCATCCATCCATCTTCTCCCACTTATCTGGAGTCGGGTCGCGGGGGCAGCAGCTCCAGCATGGGACTCCAAACTTCCCTTTCCCAAGCCACAAAGCTCTGACTCATCCCGATCCCGAGACGTCCCCAAGCCAGTGTGGAGATATAATCTCTCCACCTGGTCCTGGGTCTTCCCCGAGGCCTCCTCCCAGCTGGACGTGCCTGGAA
>JAODTR010090979.1:0-13979 GCA_025399935.1 Amblyopsis rosae | reverse complement strand
GAAGTTTGGGGTCCTTTGCTGAAGCTGCTGCCCCCGCGACCCGACTCCGGATAAGCGGGAGAAGATGGATGGATGGATGGTGTATGACATCCCAATTGTTAGATTCTAATCAATACATCATGGTTTACTAGGGCTGAACAATTTTGCCTAAAATCAAAATTACGATGACAAAAAACCATGAATTGAACATTGTACCTTGATTACGATTAATTAAGGTTTTAGTTTTTTTGCCTTTATTTTGCTTTTGTTTGAGTTCTGCTCCATGATGCTTCCATTCAGCTGACTAGACGGGTGAAGTTACGTCAATACACCCTATAACTATAAAAAAGGAATACACACACGGTAGTATTCAACAGCTTTTGTAAAAACATACTATTTGTAAAAGCCTGATACTTAAGTGTTGCTAGTAATGGGCTACTACATTAAATAATGAAAGATACATAGTCATAATTATTATCTTAAAGAAAAATATATTGATATGCAAAAGTTGACTTAGCCTGCTATATTATCCACATACTGTATGGATTTGGAATCTGTTTAATTGAAAGAGCTGACTTGACATCGCTATAGCTTAGAAGTTACCATGAAGGAATGCGGCGCCGCTAAAGTAATCAGCTGAGAACTCAGAAGGAAGAGCTATCTGGAAAGCTGTAAAGCAGATATTTGAACAGTAAGTGTTAGAGCTCACCTTGCTATATAATAAGTTAATGAAGTTGTCTGTCACGCATTATGAGTCCAGGGTTTCCGCTATATACTGTACATCGCATGCCGCTCCTTCTTTTATGCAGCCACTATCAGCATTTTATAAAATGTCATGAAGTCGTCATGACTGTGAAGCTTTCCGATATATATATCCGCGGCGCATGACTGTCTTTGGTCTCTCTCTCTCTCCACTTTAAAGAGTGCATTGTGTCATGCATCTTACTAGCTTGAGGATTGATGGGTGCACCAATCACTCACATATTCATAACATTTTTGCCTACGTTACCGGACAGCAAGAATAAAGGTATATTTAACTGGATTAGATTAGACTAGATTTAATTTAATGTAATTCATTACCTTTGTCCAGAGACCATCTGCAATGGTCTACTTCTGTTCTCCTAATAATAATAAATAATAATAATAATACATTTAATTTGAGGACACCTTTCAAGACCCTCAAGGACATCTTACATTACAAATACAAAGACACATCATATAAAACATAGACTAAGACATGAGCATACATATAAATAATATAAATAAAGGAGCAGAGTTTTCACATAAAAATGGGCTTGTTGTGCATGGTCAGATATGGGTGGTGGGGGCTCAGTAACATTAGCAGGGGAATATAGTTATAAATCAATCAGATATGGGGGGTCATTAACATTAGCAGGGGAATATAGTTATATAAATCAATCAGATGTTGGAACCAGGCAGGGAGCAAAGCACTCGAAGTTCAACCCAGTGCATGGGTAAATTACAGATCTGGTTTTTAGCCTGTCCAACCCCGCCCCCTCGTCCAACGAAATATGTAAACAAAGCCAGCTGAGTTAGTTGCTGTGAAATAGTAGTCTACCGTAGGGTCTTAATTGTTAGAGAGGGAGCAAACACCAAACGGATCTGAAAAACGCCACAGGAACCTGGCAAAGAACGCGATGCCTGTGAGCTATCAGACGAGGGCCGCGAGGGGCGACACGCCAGTTGGTACTAGGCGATATGTGACATTTCGGTGAAACCCATGGCGAATACACTCCAGCTGACGAACCCAGGGATGGGAAAACAGCGCTGGGAGGGGGCGATGCAGGATCCGACCCGAGCTGCAGCAGCAGTTCAAACAGGAGCATCCCAGCGAAGACGAAACGATGCCAATCCACACCGAAGGAAAGGGGAGATGACAGAAAGTGTAGCTCATTGATGGCGGAGGGACATCCTCAAGATGGTGGGAGGGCGAGAAGCGTCGGAGTACTTGTGGGAGGAATCATAGTCCAGTCAATTTAAAAGTAGTTGGGAGTGCCGAATCAGTTACAAAAGGTAGAATATGTCCCGGTAAATAAGAGAGCTTCTCCGACAGAATTGTTTGGTGTCGAGCTCACCCAGTGGTACGGTACCGTAGTAGGCTACAGCACTGTAAGATAGTACCTGTACGGTAGCTCGGTTGCTAGCAGGACGTCGTTTTTCGTGACCAGTTGTTAAAGGAAGAAAAATAACGTCTGAAAATCTCTAAAAATAGCTAACTTAACTTAATAAAACAAAATATAAATAATATAGATGATGCAGATAAGCTATAGAAACAGACACAGAAGGGGAAGTGGCAGCCATTAACGCCAAACGTGCTCCACCTCAGAAACAAAAAAAAAGGTAATAGTCAGATTCTGTCTGTTCTAGGTACAGAAATTTATAGTTAGCAGTTTTTACTACTCATGTATTATAATGGTGACATGATCTTAAAATATGTCACATGAAAATGTAATAAAAACTAAATAAAAATATTAAATGGTATTTCCAGTTTTACTCTACACTAGCAAAGGGCTAAAACATTAAATAGTAAATGCTACAGGAGTCATAATTATTATCTTAAAGTAAAATATATTGACAGTCAATAATGTACTTGAAGTTGCATATTTGCTGTAAAGGTGTAAGGAAGAAGGAAGCTATCTGGAAAGCTGTAGAATACCTACGAAGCGTAGATAAACATTAAGGCCACCTTGTTTTATATAGTAAGTTGTCTGTCACGCATATAGGAGTCTGTTCTGCTCTGATAATTGCTTACGTTACGCTAGCGAAGCTGCAGTGTTACGAGTCAGTGACGTGAAGTTTAGTCATCGTGGTTACTATTGAGAGTAAGACAGCAGTGTTATTCTCAGTAGATTTTACTTGATTATTGCAGTCTATGGATTATTGCTGTGCCTGGGATTGTCACGATTTCAAGAAGGGTGTCCCATGTCCCAACAAATAAGTCTATCTGTAAAAACCGCTTCCCCCTATTTCCGACATGCTTGATTGAAGGATAAAAACAATTATAATTTAAAAAGACCTGTGAAAATTTTCTGAATGTTTTGATTACTTTTCATTTAATCATCCAGCCCTAGTTGGTAGTTTTGATTCCATTTGATTTAGGATATTATAAGGAATTAAGGCGGTTGCTGAGATACTAGCCAAAACGTTAATTTGATTTTTACAGTGCCCCCTTGTGGCCAGATTGTTTCAAATTTTATAGGTGCCTTCTAAATGCCATACAAAATATGCCTATAAAGTTTCAAAACGATTGGCTATTCACAGTGGCAAATATTGGCTGCTGAATTTCACCGTACCAAGCCCCAACACCGCTGAGACAGGATTGGCCCCACTCGCCAACCCAAGTGTTCCGCCGAGATGTAGCGTGACCTGCGGGGGGAAGGCCCCTTTAGGGTACCCGAAGGTGTGAAAATGACCTCGGCAAAGTATATAGAGTTTCTGACTGACCACGTTCTTCCATGGAACCGTGCTTTCTGTAGCAAAATCATCTTCATTCATGACAATGCACCATCTCATGCTACATAGAATACCGCTGTGTCATTGGCTGCTATGGGCATAAAAGGAGAGAAACTCATGATGTGGCTCCCATCCTCCCCTGACTTCAACCCTATTGAGAACCTTTGCAGCATCCTCAAGCAAAATATCTATGAGGGTTGGAGGCAGTTCTCATCAAAACAGCAGCTCTAGCAGGCTATTCTGACATCCTGAAAATAAATTCAATCAGAAACCCTTCATAAACTCAGAAGTTCAATGGATGCAAGAATTGTGAAGGTGATATCAAATAAGGGGTCCTATGTTAACATGTAACTTGCCCTGTTAAGATGTGTTTGATTGAAATAGCTTTTGATTTTAGTAAATATGACCTAGATATGGCAAGTTCAACAAATGACCAGTTCTTTAAAGGTAAAAGTGCTTTTTATTGTCACATACACATTGCGAAATTCATCCTCTGCATTTAACCCATCCCTCAAAAGAGCAGTGGGCAGCTGCTATGCAATGCCCGGGGACCAACTCCAGATTGGAGCCAGTGTCACATGACACTGGCTGGAGGGTGAACCTAAAAATGTTTTTGATAGTGGGGGAAAACAGAGCACCCGGAGGAAACCTCATGGAGAACATGCAAACTCCACACAGAAAGGCCGGGACAACCGGGGTTCGAACCCGGGACATTCTTGCTGTGAGGCCATGTTGCCCAATCTACAAAATGAATGAAATTCAATTTATACCCTAATGGTTGACTTGAAAATTACACTTACTGTCGATTTACTGACTATTTAGCAAAATCAGTGTAAAATATAATTTTCATAATTTGGAACGCGTGTAGAGTAAATAAGGATTTAAAGACAACCTATTCTGTATTTTGTCAATTAAATTTTACAACACATACAAATAATATTAAAACTGGTTTAAATAACCAATATGATTATTTTTTCTTAGCATGTTTTGTGTGAAAGTAATTAAATGCCTGTCCCTTATAGACACCTGTCTCAAATAAATGCAGATTTTTCTGCAGAAAGAAGAGATCACCAAGGAGGAGATTGACCTTTTGAGTGATGCCTGTTTCAAGCTGAAGGAGCAGAGGAAGCTGTTGACTTTGGAGAAAGAAGAACTGGAGGAGCTGAAGGATGACGTCCAGGAATACAATGAGGTTTGTGTTCTCATACCACCTGTAGACATACAGCAATGTGCCAATAACTTTAATAATGTACTGCTAGTTGCTGTATAAATACGACCACACATCACTAGAGATGAAACTGTATTAATATTTCATATGATAATAGTGACCAAAATTATCACGGTTAACGGTATTATTAAAATGTGCTGAACTGAAGAAGAAAAAAAGGTACTGACATAAATAGCCTAATTTATAGAGGTAAAATAAATGTATTTAATAATAATTTAAAGTCCCCCATCTCTTCTACTAATTGCTTATGTTACAAATTGCACAATGTCGTGAATGTTTTACGACAGTTCAATTATGTAGAATCATGAATATATTTACATAGACCTTTATGACAAGTGACAACATATTCAGGTTGAGCAACAAAGTTAGATACAGTAAATGGGCGCATTTATATAGCGCTTTTATCCAAAGCGCTTTACAGTATTTTTGCCTGACATTCACCCAGTCACAAACACATTCGACACCGATGGTGATTGCTGCCATGCAAGGTGCGCCCAAACACCGGGAGAGTTTAGGGGTTAAGCATCTTCCTCAAGGATGCTTACAGGTGGTAGGCCAGCACCAGGGTTTGAACCCAGAACCTTCCAGCTGAGAGCCCAACACCCAGACCACTCGACCATCCTGCCCACTCCTGCCCAGTAGCCTAGACTAGGCTATACTAGGTACCCTCGCAGAGCCAGCCTTTACTTATGTGACGTAGTGCTAATGGACATGAGGCTGACTTTGACAACACTGTCGGATCGATTGAATGCGCTGAACCTGCGGGGTTACAAACTAAGAAAACTATTTTATTAGTAAGCCTATGCTACATTAGGCTATGTAGGCTAGCATTGCCAATAAAAACACAAGACGTAAAATGAAGCGTCTCCCCAACGGGCACAGCCCTGCGGAGTAGGAGAGTTGCATGCACCTTTTTTCAAGAGGGAAGCCTTCATCCTTCTAAATGCAGGCAGATAAGCGAAGCCGATCCATGGATCCGCTGACCTGCTCGCTCTGTGATGTGCGAATGAGTGCTGCCGCTAACTGCCTTCCACCAGGTGTTTGTTGACGCAAAACAAACCCTCATACGCTGCTGCGTCTACCAGGTTGCTAACTGGAATGTTGGACGCTGTCACGCTGGTAGGCTATTTACCGTGAGTTTTTCAGCACGGTAATTAAACATGGTTTTAATGATAATACATTTTTGGAATGATATTACTAACAGTCTGGAATTTTACCGTGGTTTATCGTGAAACCGGTAACCGTTACATCCCTACACACCACATCACACTGCTATATACGATGGTTGCATTCCTGATCTAATTTATTGAGAGTGGCCTTTGTTGCACTAATTCTGGTTCCATCTCTTCTTCGAAATTCTTTCAGGATCTAGTGGAGATCAAGAAGGAACTGTCTAAGGTGGGCCAGGAGGAAGCTGTAGAGGAGTCCAAGGCCAGCCAGAGGCTCTCCAAGAGGGTGAATAGGATGATCGGACGCATAGACAGAATTATACTGGAGCTGGAGAACGACAAGGTGGTCCTGGATGGACAGGTGGACAGCGGGTCCAGCTCACCAGTCGGGTAAGGTTTTAAACCTTCACTCTACTCCCTCTACTCATTAAGACAATCTCTGGGAAGCTTTACACTCAGAACTGAAGTCAATACTGATTCAAGCTGATTTAGTGCATTGTAAAACCATTTGATCTGAACCATTTGAAATGCAATTCAGCCCCGATAAATATCTCTCTCCCGCTTATATAGCCACCCATAACCACTCCTACTATTTGCCTAAACAGGATGTAACATCGCCCTCTATTGGCCAGGAAATTAGTAGTGATAACAGTTACAAAGATTTGAAAGCGGGGTGTGGCTTGTACATGTACATATAAAGTAAATAGAACAATATGAAAAGCATAGAAAATAAAATAACATAATTTATATTCTGACATATTCCCTCCTTTCACACCATTTCATGGTGTGACCCATAAAAGCAAAAAACACATAGGGAATAGAAGGACGATGAGATGCCTGTTAAACAAAAAACAACTGTTGATGTAATGCTCATAAATCTGTCTGTTGCATGCAATAAACTACACCAATGACTTTAGCATTAATTGAATAATCAATATAATAAATCAACTTTTCAATTTCAGCGGGTAAGGGCGAAAAACTCCTGCATTTTTATTGGAAATGAGGAGAAAATTCCCGTACAATGCCAAACTTGCAAAATGGCATTCTGTCTTCAGCCGCTAGTAGTAATGAAAATCAAAGAACAAATAACAGAAACATACATGAAAATACAAATTTAAAACATCATCTCTCATAGTAATTATATTATGTTTGCCTCTTTGAAAATGTAGACTAGGTTAGCCCTCTATTGTAATATAGCCAGCTGAAGCCTTAGCCAGGCTTCAGCATGTTCAGAACTCAGCTGCAAGAGTCCTCACACACACCAAACCCTGGGAACACATCACTCCGACACTGCAACACCTCCATTGGCTCCCTATCAAATTCCGCATTCAATATAAGATCATGCTTCTCACCTACAAGGCCCTTCATGGCCTTGCACCCTCTTACCTTTCCGACCTCATTCACTCACACACCTCATCACATAGTCTCCGCTCTTCAAACTCAGGTCTACTCACTGTCCCAAAATCAAGACTCTGCACTATGGGGGACCGGGCTTTCAGTGTTGCTGCCCCTACACTGTGGAACACTCTCCCTGCTGAAACCCGCAACTCAGACTCTTTAATAATTTTTAAAAACAGACTGAAGACTGATCTGTTCAGGCTAGCTTTTCCCGTGGCTTAGCCAGTTTTTAATTTAGCTCTGTTTTTTATGTAATTAATGCTTTTTGTTGAACTGTGTTGTACAGTATCTTGAAAGGTGCTTGTAAATGTCATTTATTATTATTATTATAATTAAACAGTAAATCTTTACCCATAGTGTGTCAGATTGTTTATTTCTCAACATTCCATCAAATCCAAAAGCAAGTGTTTATCAAAAGAAACTACTATTATTTTCCTTACTTTTCCATGGTCATTGTTGCCTAGCTACAAATCGTCCTGATCAAAATGACTAACATAACATTGGTGGTGTCATTGCTTCACCTAGCCAGAAAGTTTTTTTGTTAATGAAAGGTCTTCTGCTGCCATCTTCTGTGTCATTTGTGCTATTACATCAAATTACAAAAATGAGACAAAGCGTAAATCTGCGCCACCATGTGGCCAATATCTTTAAAATAAGTTTCCCAAATGAAATGTTCCGTTTATAGCGCCCCCTATGGACGGAATCTCACCAAATTTTAGGAACTTCAACAGAATATGGGACGGATGAGGTATTTGCAGTTTCACAGATTTTGAATGTTTACATCAGAAGATATTGGCAGTAGAGTCAATATGGGCAATGCCTTACAAGTTCATTAGCTCATAACGTAGAAACGGTTTAACCAATCAAAATTCTTTATACAACTTTTTATCAGCATGGTGTGGAGATAAGGCACACCAAATTTCATGTCGATCAGGTAAAGTGCCTCAGACGAGTTCGTTTTCACACCTATTTCAGGAAATGTAAATGGCGGGAAAGTTCGGCTGTGTAAGATGCAGGTTATGAGCCCATTTGATTTGGGACATTATAAGGAATTAAAGGTAACAAAAAGTTTTGATCTGACTCATGCGGTTGCTGGGATATCAGCAGACATGCAAATGTGCTTATTATGGCGCCCCCTTGTGGCCAACATGTTTCACATTTAAATTGTACTATTCATGTGCCACACTAAATAAGCATATAAAGTTTCAAGACAATAATCCATTCCCACTGGCCAATATTGACTGCTGAACAGTTCTTGAGATAATGACATCTGTCAGTTGTAGCACCCCCTAGGGACAAATTTCAACAAAATGTTGTGTGCTTCCAAAACATTTTGTTCTGATTATGCTCATCAAGTTTGGACATGGAAATCATAAAATATAGGCCAAACAGTAATTTTGGGCCACACCTTCAAATTTGATTGGTGCACAACTTTGAAACGGAACGTCAGATCAAAATTCTTTATACATTGTTTTGTCAGCATGGTGTGTAGATGGTTTGTACCAAATTCCGTGTGAATTGGATGAACGGCCTCGGACTAGTTCATTTATGATGAACATTTAGTTTTTTCAAAATGGCGGAAAGTTTTTCCAGACGGAAATGTGCGGGACTAGGCCCATTCGATTCGGGAGCCTTCAGGGAACATGTGGAACTTAAAAAATGTTTTAACCCATACGGTTCTCCAGATATAAGCATAAACGTAACTGTGGTTGTTATAGCTCCACCTAGAGGTGTCTGGATACAATATTATTTTTGGGAGATCTTTACCGCAATTGGGACATATCTACAAAGTTTGGTGCCTATAATGTGTATAGTTTCTGCTGCCCATGTAGTTTTATGGCACAACGGAACGGGAAACAATAATCCTTACAATTCCAATAGGGCTCCAGCAGATTCGCTTCAGTGCAGTGAAGCTTCATTTAACGTAGAGTAACTGGTAGCTCAGCTCACTACATTTTCAATGTACCTTGCCCAACACTGATTATACCTATGCACACATATTGAGAGATGTTTGCGTGTGGATAACAAAAACACGTTTGTGGATTATATCTAGGCATGCAAACTGAGAGGTGTGTGCTTGGGAATGGTAAAAATACTTGTGGATTATACTTTTGCGCTTGAATAATATTGATAGAAATCTACCCCCATATGATTTGGACATGAATGGTGGCAAATATCAAATGTCAAGTCAAGTCTCAACTTGTTTAAGCAGGTTTTCGGGTAATCTTATTTGAAAATATTACATTTTGTATGTCCAGTCTAGTCCTATTATTGTGAGGAACAGTAGCCTATAGCATGCATGCCAGATAAAGGTACAGCGACATAATTTGTGGGTTCTGCATATCAGCGCACAGGTTAACAGGGTGTTTGATGATCCGATGCTGACATAATCAATATGGCCAGAGAGAATTGTATCCTATGTGTACTCAAATGGCTTCTCTAATGGCGTCACAACCTAATTCATTACTTCTAAAACGTAAATTGTTAATATTTATGTTAGGCAAAACAGGAAATGAAAGTATAACATTAAACATTATATTAATGCAATACACTTCTTAGGTTCTATTGTTTAAAGCCTGTGAACGCCACTCTGATTTAGGCCTATCTGAAGAAACATTGAAAAAATTAAGCAAAAAATAATGGAACACAATGTTCGAGCTTAGTAATGTGGCTTCACACAGCCCGATAAAACAAACACGGCAACAGCAGCCAAAATGCTAACAATAATAAACACAGAACTAAAGACAAACTCCAAACTCCAACCTATATACCCCTACACCTACACAGCTGTGAATGATAAACAATCAACACAAAATATGTGTGGCTAGGGTGCATTGGAGACCTGGGCCAAAGGTGACGGAGGCGCAATGCACACCGGCAAAGGACGGCTAGAAAGGTGCGCCATGGACGTTACAAAATGTCTAATATGTAAGACTATTTCATGCAAAATGTTATAGGCATATAGTATAGGCTGTTATATTTAGGCAACCATTAACTAGCTGTTTATTCTCTGTCACTTGTTGGAGACGGTCAGAGAAGTTTCTTTTCTTTGACGTATTATGAATCTTCATGCCGTAAACTCTAATGGTGAGGCCTCTATATCCAACATAATTAGTAGCATGGTATTAAATTATGCTGAATTAACGAGATTAACGAGTGAATGCTGTCGTCAGATGACTTTTGCGCTGTTTCACCGTTAGATTGAAAAATGAGGGCCAGTGTCTGGCTCATCCAACAATGGCCTGTACGTTAACTATCTGGCTCTTGGTCACAGTTCAAACGAAAATAAAGAACTGGGTACTCAGTTATACCTAATAAAATGGGTAGAACACTGATATGAACATGGATAGGAATTTAGCTTCACTCCACTCTCTACTTTTTAGTTTTAAAAAATCCGTTAAGATACAAATCTGTTAAACCTCCTCTCTCTCTCAACAGACTTCTTCCTTCTACGTCATATCCATGTGCACATCACTACAACAGTGTATTAACAACATGAAAAAAAATCTGTAATTATATCTATAATTAATGTTTTTAGAAAACATATTTACAAAATATTCAGTAATAAACAGTAACACAATATTGAATATGAGATACATATCTGTACATAACAGTATATGTATCTCATATTCAATATTCAATCCATAAACAGTAACATGAATTATATGAATAAGAAAACAAATATACTGTTGTATTTGCTTCAAGTAGTGGAAAAAAACATGTTTAGTTAGTTCAGGAAACAAGGTAATATTTTATTTTCTTATCAACCCTTTTAGAATTTAATTAAGTTTGAAAAAGTATTTAAATGAACAAGTACTTAAAGAAATCATTTTAAACTAGGAAGAATTAAGGGCTTCGTCATACAGCTAGCATATACCTAATTAGCATCTCCTAAGCATTGCTAGCAAAGCAACAACGACTTGGTGGACACAGGCCTAGATACATTTTAACATCTTATGTTCTGTTGTGTTAATAGGGATGGGATTCCCTACTGCGAGGTGGACTATCACGCCATGTATGGCATTCAGTGCGAGACCTGCAAGAAATACATCACTGGCAAAGTTCTTGAGGTAGATATAATGGTGTTCTATCACTACATGGTTACATTATTATCTTAGTATAAGATAAGATAAGATAGAACTATATTATCCATTTCTGGACATTTGTCTTCACGAGATTCCACATAATATACGTTACAAACATACAGTATCAAGGCAGGTAGATTGATGTGTGTGTTTGTGTGTGTGTACTGTATATGCATGGGAGATTGTTGTCTTGTTGAACTCTTACCTAAAATGTTCTGCATGACTGGTCCTTTGACATGACTTATGTGTATTTAGTCTACTGCATACCAACTATGGCCAAGAGATGGTACTATACTTATGACTTGCAGCTTGGTCAATGGCCTTCTTCGTCAGTATTCGAAGCGTTAGAAAGCCTTTGGTGTCGTAGGATGAAGACTTCGGTCATTGACTGTTACGGCAAGGATACGGAGTTCCCACCACCGGTTTATTTTTAGCTCTATGGGCATGCAATCTCAGCGCAAGTATCAGCTCCTGGTTGTAGATAATCAATATACAATTGAGACATGTTAAAATGTATTTACTTAAAATTATAGGCTACAAATAGCCTATACAGAAATATAACTGAAACTTATAGTTTAAGTTACAGTATGCTAGTTAGGACAAACCTGATGTGTGAAGCTTTTTTGTACAATTGACAGCCTATGGTGTTTGTGTGTGTGTGTGTGTGTGTGTGTGTGTGTGTGTGTGTGTGTGTGTGTCTGTTCTCCCTAGCTGTTACTAGATGTACCATAGATGTATCAATAACTCCAATACACACATACAGACTTCAATGCAATTAATTCCAAAGTCTGCTGTCCTTTTATTGACTTTCACCTCCATACTTCCCAAGGCATGAGTAAGAGCACCATTCTTGGGATGTTTAATAATGTTACTGTATATGTGTATTTTGCCTTTTGACAAACAAGGGATTGGTATTGCTTTGAAATGATAGACATTTTCTTATTGCATTGTCACAATGTTAAAGTGTTCAGGATGTTACCTTTTCTGCCGCCACCCACAATTTCTTTCAACCAGCATTTTTCAGATTAGCCTCAGGCATGGAGAAATGGGAGCTGACATTTTATTTTCTGATACTATTGGGTTCCCTCCTTTTTTTTTGCTGATACAGTATCCAAAGCAATGTCTAATGAGTACATTTATTAAATCTTGATGGCAGACCTCATGTTCAAAATGCTTACTGGTAGGCTAAGCATGTTGGGGAATTAACTCAGGATTCCACACCCTATCAACCTTTCTGTTCTGCCTCCAACATTTATAGCTCATATGTCATTTAGCTTGTGTATTTATCAAAATCAGCTCACAGAGAACATTTACAGAATTACAATTTTTTTTTATTATTATATGCATTGACCTAATTCAGTAATGGTGCTTCCACATTTGCATAACATCCATGGAGCATATTATATTTTACATTAAATGTTTTGCCAGTAGAAATTATTTTTAATGAAGTCGCTCTCAGTAGACATTCAACAAAAACAATGTAACAAATAACTAGATTATAAAAAGAAGAAAGCAGGAAGCAGGTTAATCAGACAGCAACATTTGGAGAACATTAACATTTAGAAATAAAAGGCTGCCATTTATCAAAGTACAGTTTTACAACCTTTGAAATATAACTATTTTCTCAAGCATTTGGAAAAAAAGGACATTATCCAACTTTAGATGAAAGTGCATTTATCAGACTATACTTTCTAAGAAATAGAATAGTGTCTGGCTAGTAATGAGGTGAAGGCTATATCTAATCTTTTTAATACAATAAACTCACATGTTCTGTGTTTTTCCATTTTAGTATATTCTTTAGTATTAGGTAGGTATTATAACCTATCCTATATTGTGTTGTCTTCCCTAGGCTGGAGAGAAGCACTATCATCCCACGTGCGCATGCTGTGTACGCTGTGAGCAGATGTTTGGAGAAGGAGAGGAAATGTACCTGCAAGGTAAACACCCTTCCCCCCGTTTCCCTTCATGTCAAGTGTCCTGATATTCAGTACTGGCATTACACATCCAAGTCCCCAGGTGGGGGAGCAAGCCTTTATCTAACACTGGTACTACAGCCAATAGGCTGCTACGGTAGGATGACCCAAAATGCCTATTCCCTATTGATGGTCAGGGATGGCTAAGCAGGTTTCACTGAACTTAATGGCTGCTATTTCTGCATTCTTTATCTAGTTCTTAATAAATTCATGTATTACATCAACCATGATAATTGTTCCACTGCATTCAAATCGAAGCACTGCCCTTTTCCTTTGCTTGTCTAATTAATTAGATTAGCCCTATGACTCACACAGAAGCACAAATACATGCACCTTAACAGCCAGGAGGGGCCTGTCTGTAGCATGCCATGTTTACTGCTCCTGGTGTGGTAATGAATTGCAGCTGCTGTACAGATCTGCTGATTCTTTTTGTCCGAGGTGCTTTGGCAGATTTTCCGAGGCCTTGCGGCACTGCCAGGTACCTTGCATGAGTAAGACGTACGCAAGTGTAGTAATTATTATTGGAAGCTAGAGGCTCCCGTGTATTAGTTTCCATTCAATGTAAGTTTGTACTCAACCCTGGCGTACTTTCTGTAAGATGCAAAACTACTGGCGTTCTCAAAGTTTTGATATTCCGTGCAATTTATTTCTGTACAGTTTAATCTGAATCCCG